>PQWD01003573.1:0-11475 GCA_019425675.1 Leucinodes orbonalis | reverse complement strand
TATTTGTCGTTGGAGCGGTAGCTTACTTAACTACTACCTGTTTGACGACATATCAGTATCGAATATTAATTATTTTATACATTTTCTATAAATAAGCCCTTAACAAGATTAAGTTGAACTCAAAAATTAAATCATTCAAACTCAGCATCAGCTCATTAAACGTCCCCACCGAGGGGCACGTGCCTACCCGTATAGGGTGATTAGGCCTTAGTCGTCCACGCGGGTCCAGTGCGGATTGGACGACTTCAACACAACCTTCGAATCTCTTTCGCAGGCGTGCATGAAGGTTTCCTCACGATGTTTTCCTTCACCGTAAGAGCGTCGGATAACGTACATATATTTTTCGAAAATTCGAAAATACATTGATACGTGTCGGGATTTGAACCTCAGCCCTCCCGGTAGGAAGGCGACAGTCCACACCACTGAGCCACCGACGCTCGCACGCATTCAAACTCATTTAACACAAATTATTTTTAACTTTCAACTATTTTAACTAAAATTAAAACATGAAATACCTTATTTTTACGCTAATTTTTATCGTGGTATATAAATTCCCACAAAAACAATCTGTAAAAAACTAGCCAAGTCTCGATGGAGCTGCTTGATTATCTCTAAAAAGTAATGAAATCAAGACAAAGAAGTGCCAAGTCTAAGGTTCCTTACTGCGATTACTTTATTATTATGGTTAATGTTGTATGACTTGACCGTTGAACATTTTTTATACGTTAGTGGCTTTATCAAGCCTACAATCGACGGGTTATTGATTCACCGTTTTCCAAGTGGCAAATTTGTATCGTCAATGGGTAGCGGTTTTGGCGACAGAAAAGTGCAATGGTATCATGGAGCACCTGGTTTTGTATCCTTGTATACGTTCAACGGTCAAGTCACACAACATCAACCATAATAATAAAGTAATCGCAGTAAGGAACCTTAGACTTGGCACGTCTTTGTCTTAATTTCATTACTTTTTAGACTTGGCACGTCTTAGTCTTGATTTCATTACTTTTTAGAGATAATGAAGCAGCTCCATCGAGACTTGGCTAGTTTTTCACAGAATGTTTTTGGTGGGATTTCACTTGTTTTTGCAGAAACTTGAAAGGAATATTGGACGACCTATTGGGTGTAATGGTTGAGACGTCGTCTACTACACCAAGGGTTCCAGGTTCGATCCCCGCGCAGTACCTACAAATATTTGTGTGCATGAACATGTCTGTTTGTATTGGTCTAGCGCGTTCGACTTGGCGGGGGCACTACTGTGCCCCCCGATGTTTTGACATTATCATGAATATATATTGTTTAAAGGCGGTATGTCGATCTCGTATGGTTTGGCTGGGCTCTTTTGTTATCTAAGCAGGGTCACCAGGTACTCCAGATCTTCGATTATCCAAGTTTTAATAGTTTATCTTTTACGTAGCCATTAAACCCTAACTCTGTACCAAATTTCAGCTCTCTGAGTTAATGGGAAGTACTAGTCCTATTTTGATGATTTTGTTATCTAAGCAGGACCACCAGGTACTCCAGATCTTCGATTATCCATTTTTTTTAGTTTTCCCTTTATATAGCTATAAAACCCTAACTCTGTACCGAATTTCAGCTCTCTGAGCTAATGGGAAGTACTAGTTCTATTTTGATGAATGATCATGTGAGTGAGTGAATGAGTGAGTGTCTATCTGTCGAAAATGCGAAACTTTGCTTTCGCTTAACGTCGGAACTAAATGACCAACAGACTTGAACTTTTGGATTTAAAGTATGTTATTATATCTTACTAGATGACGAAAATTTCAGCGCTCTGGTATTATCCAAAGGTTCTCAAATTGGGGCCTGAAAATGCGGCGAAATGGATCCTGTAAAGGATGGTACGGCAGTGTTTGCTTCGCGCTCGACTTGGCGGGGGCACTGCCGTGCCCCTTGATATATTTTTAGATAGGAAAACACCAGACTAATTACGTATAAATTACATAAACTTTTTAGGTTATTTCACTACTTTAATTTCCTATAACCCATTCATAAAAACTGATTGAGTATTATTTTCCTCAAATTAGTCATCAAATTATTTCATTATTTTATCTTCTATAGTTAATTTTATAAAGGAAAATGTCCAAAATCACTATTAATTGGCAAAAACGTTTTAAAAGGATTTCATTGTACATCAATTGCCAAATAAACACTTTTCTATTAAATGCATGCATTGATATAACACCTGCGTAATATGAGATGCTAGCCATCGTTTGTGCTGAATACGTGTGGGAAAATACTGGTTTTCAATGCCTTCAATTTGAAGAAACAGCCAATGAGAACTTTCAGTGAATGCATAGACACCACCGCAGGCAATGTATTTCTACTGTACATTCTAATTATTTATTAACACTATTAGACATGTCAATATGTTAAAAAAAAATGGATAACGCATAGAGACTTATCGCGGAAATACAATGGAAACTTATTATTCCTGGGTACAGTTATCCCCGCAAGTCTTTAATTTACAAAAACATATAGACATCATCTAAGAGGTCTGTACAAACAATGAATATTTATCGTAATAGTCTCTTTGGCCGTATACCTATACATCTATACAAAACAAGACATCTGTACAATCAATAAAAGTAAAATGTTCGATTCAATGCACATGCTGATGGCCTTCTCCATAAGAAGTGTTTAGCCATAATATCTATGCTTGGTGGTTGAATATAACAGTATTTTATACAGGGTGAAAACCAGAACATTGGCATTTTTTTTAAATAAGAACCTACTGGTGACTCAAAGTACATCCTCCAAATATGAGGCAAATCAATCGATACCAATATATTTTTAACCTTAGAAATCATGTATAATACTTTGCGATTGATTAACACATTATAATAAAGATTATAATTAAATTTGTCTTTTTTTTTATACTATAACAGGCAAACCAGCAAACGGCTCATCTGATGGTAAATGTCACCGCCGCCCATGTACATTTGCGATACCAGAGGGCACTGAAATGCGTTGAAAGTTGACTTAATTTAGTGATGTGGCGGAGGGTGGCGCAGGCGCGGTAGGGTGGAGCCCGCGCGCTGAGTAGTACGAGCTATAATAAATTATCGCATTGCTCAAATTCATTTATTTATCATTTATTTTGTAAAACTTATATGATGAATCTATGTGATATTCAGTTCCCGTAAAACATTCCATAATATGAGTACATAATAGGTCGAATGCATGTCAATGATTCAAAATTCACACTATGTAAGGTTAGGTTCTTAAATGACAGCGACGCTACAGGTTCACTTCTTACGTTTCGTCCCATTCATTTAATCTTATACTATTGTTATTATATACCTATTTCTTAACCTACACTCGTAACATTTTTTTAAAATCAAATTTAAGTAGATACGTTTATAATAAATTCGTCGGACATCACTGGGTATCGAGTTAGGTCTCTTTCACGTGGTTGCGATATATTATCGCAGTGACCTGCGATGAAGATGTCTAGGTACAACATTATTGTAAACATGTTTGTCATTATATATTCTATTGCGAATATTTTTACTTACTTTTTATATGATTCTTAGAAATTCATTGAATTTTTATACCGTCAGATATTATGCTATTTTACTTGATAACTGTACTGGACCTACCTACGAGTAAGTATTGCTATGGTATTGTTTTCAACTACATTAATGGCATGTACGAGTAATATAACTCATGAGTAGATATTTACTTTCCTACTTTGATTCCCAAATGCAATAACATTATGTTTCACTTATATAAGTAATTTTGTTTATAAATATACTTATTCAATAACATCTCTACAAACAGGCTTTGTTTTTTCCTGAACAAAGTTCGAGCAAAATACAAAGACCTTTATAAACATAGATTGTCTTTGGCAAAATAGGCTAATATTAATGTGCATACTGAGAAACATTGTTGTTTGTGACAATAGCATTTTATTTTCGGCCAGTACCTACCTCCTAGGCAGATTGACACATGTTTGCAGCGTATTGTGCCGGTTCAACGAACCCCCGTAAATTAGTATTACATGCATGCTTGTTAGTTGCAAGTGAGAAAATCGAAACATATATGTGTGTGTGACGTTGTGTGAGTGATGTGTTTGACCCATGCCTGAGATCGATAGCTCTAACTAAGCACCTCGCGGGTCAAGTTCAAGAAGATATGACTTGTTATTTAGAATGGTTGCACGCGGATTGACGGTTTTTTTTCTCAATCTTCCATAATTGTGGATTGTGTGGAATAATGTTTACGCAAAGTAGGTTTTCTTTCAAATAAATATTAGAATATGGACATAAGTATTGTTATGCACGAAGAAAATGATTTATTTTATATTCGTTTTGACAAAACGGGTGAGGGACAAATCGCGCTGCAAATAGGTCTACCTAAGCATTTCAAGTATTTTTGTCATGATACTAGTTTTTACATTTTTAAAATAAGATTTAGAATAAGTTATTAAGAGACCAATATTAATATTATAAACAATATTATTTTTAAGACTTCAATCGATCTTAATCCATTTTTACTTGACTTAAGCCCGAAGTGCGCACTTTGCATAAAAAAACAATAGAATCTGAACCGGGTATATTCTAATCGGCTAGCATATCCATTTGCTAATTTTACTAACTTCAGCCCTTTAGCTGACCTGTGATGTGTTAATAATTTGTCTTAGCTCCCGAAACTTAGTGAATTTACGGCACGATGATTATGGGTGGTAGCCGGTAGCCTATGCCTCTTTTAGCCGTGAATACGACTTAGCCGCAAGCAAGACTGCTTTGTCTTTATTAAATAGTAAATAGAACTACACAATCTTTACATCGTTATATAACTTGAACAAGCTATAACTTGAGTAAGTATTATATATTTTGTAATGTTAAATTATTATTTAATGTTAATTATTGAGCGTCGGTGGCTCAGTGGTGTGGACTGTCGCCTTCCTACCGGGAGTGCCTAGGTTCAAATCCCGCCACGTACCAATGTATTTTCGAATTTTCGAAAAATATATGTACGTTATCCGACGCTCTTACGGTGAAGGAAAACATCGTGAGGAAACCTTCATGCACGCCTGCGAAGAGATTCGAAGGTTGTGTGTGAAGTCGTCCAATCCGCACTGGGCCCGCGTGGACGACTAATCCTAATCACCCTATACGGGTAGGCTCGTGCCCCTCGGTGGGGACGTTTAATGAGCTGATGATGATGATGATGAATGTTAAAAGGAATATAATTTACGCTATTGGAACGTACGTACAAACTGTATTTAGTATCCGTTTAGTATGCGCACGGAATCATAATTATTGTAAGAGTAACTTTTAATTTAAAGATCGCTGGTGGAGGCTGGATGAGAAAAGCGGAGGACCGGGATATCTGACGCAAATGGGGGAGACCTATGTCCAGCAGTGGACTGCGATAGGTTGGATAGAACTTTTAATTTATTAATTCAGGTTCAAATTCAAATGTTTTATTTGCAACTAAGTGTATTTTAATGAAATAATTATTCAATAGCAGACATCTTTATTCACGGCTCGTAATCTACAATAAATAAAACTTTATTTTTATTTACAGATGTGTGCCAAGGAACTACTCAATCGTCCTTTATTTCAATCATATTTTAGTCAAAAGATGCATGAAATTTTTGAATAAACAAACTTTCAAGTCAAAATTTTCTAAAGTAAAGTTTTAAAATATTTTTAAGCAAACCTAGTAAAAGACACGTGGAAGCTACGAGTATCATGTTATACTTGTATTTAACAGACAATCCCATGTTATAAATCTTATCAGATATGTTAAATTAATATATAAAATCTGGTAACAAAATAAATTTCTTAGTAGAATAAACTTGAGTTCTAGTTTACTCATTCAACCAACATTTGGTCAGTATACCAATATTTAAAGATGAGTAAAACCTTAACATTGTTCAAAAACCCGAAATGTGTTTCATGTAGGCACACAGTTAACATTTCCGAGAATAAAATCTGCTTTAAATCACTATGCAGTTGTTTTCAGATAAAACTATTTGAGTCGAGCTTAGTCATGTACTGCTGCGGTCGATTACCGCGCAAATTCGTATAAATCAAACCTGTACTGTCTATGGATTCATTAATTGCGTTTTCTTATTTATTTATATCATTGAGAAAGTTTACAGCTTTAAAAAGAAACAATATTTTAATCCTATAGTAACTAACTGCCAATTACAAAACCTTCACAAGTATGTTATCATACTGCTGACACTACTATATTTAAATTACGAGTAAACTCCAAACAATACACAGCTTCCAGGAAAGTACAAACAAAAACACAGATTGATTTACCACTAGGCATGTCAGAACTGTATCTCATGCAATCAACAAAAAAAGTATAAGAATAACATTTAGAAAATAAGGATTAACATATACTTTTTTTGACAGAAGCCAAACTTGTCGAACAACCAATGTCTTCAATAAACGCCTGTCGATACCCGAGAGAGAATACAATGATTTGGAATTGTAAAGTAATGGAATCATTGCAGTTTTACACCATCTATGAGCGTCGGTGGTTCATTAGTGTGTTCTGTTGCCTTCTGACCTAGGGCAGGTTCAAATCCCGCGTCGTGCCAATGTTTTTAATTTCGGAATTATATGTACATTTATCCGACGCTCTTACGGTGAACGAACATATCATGAGGAAACCTGAGCACGCCTGCGAAGAGATTCAAAGGTTGCGCGTGAAGTTGGCCAAGCCGCAGTGGACCCGCGTGAACGACTAAGGCCTATACACACTTTACGGGTACGCTCGTGCCCCTCGGTGGGGACGTATGATGTACTGACAATGAACTTCAACAGTCCCTAACAATCAAATACCAAACTCAGGGACTCCTCACCGATATTGAAAGGTTTTGTCTTAACATCCAGTCTTGTCAGCGAGAAGCCGATTGCAGTATGCCTTATAACAGGTTAGACTGATTGATAGAGTGTAGCCACTCGTTTGTAAAATTTAAAAACAATAACAACGCATATTGCTATTAATCGAATTAATTTATTACCGGGTTTAATATGATCAGCTAACCTGTTAATGATATTTATAACTGTTCGAAAATCAAAAGAATCAAATATTTACAAACACGTGGCCCAACTAAAACAAAGAGAAAATTCAGACAAGATAATTTCATATAGTTGTATAATCCGTATATTTATAAACCCTAAATTAGTTCCTTATGAACATGCCAGTGGCGGTAATTTATAGCTTATATGTGTAGCCCTAGCCAAACACAGGAATGAAAATAAACGCGCGAAGCCGCGCGCCGGTCGACGGCCGCACTCGCGCGTCATTATGTCACACGAACTGCGCAAACGCATAACCTCCGATATAGGTAAACTCAGTACTGTTTAAAACAGTATTTCCTTCACGATTCACACACTTTGAATCAAAACAAATTTTACGGATTCAAATTAATATTCGGATACATCAGGGGGATAACACTAAGAAATGTATTCATTTACGCGATTTAATCCGTAAAATTAGATTTGATTCTATAGGTTATTGTTCTTGTATAGGATTAATGTAGGTTATTATACGTTGTTAAACAATTAGCAACAGTACTATATACTACTGATTCCACGTTCATAAAGGATTATTTACTAATATACACTGTCAAAGGCATCCCAATGTCTATTTTAGGATCAGAAACAACTACTTATGTTCGCAGCTCATCATCTCTGTCTGTTTTATATGGTACAGTATATAGTATAATTGCGTTAGTAATAATTAAAAATATAAATAGGTAAATTAGAAACAGATTTTTTTCCATGAGGTCTTTTTGTTGGTAATACCCGTAGTACCTACTTACGAATAGAACTGAAACTTAGATCCGTAAAAATCAGAAATATTAAAAGACATAATGAGTTAAAAAGGTTAACATTTTATTATAGCTGCAACACTTTATCATACAGTACATATTTCTGCAATCAATATACAACATCATTTGTAACTGCAATAAAAACATGATTCACGACTATTCTTAAAAGGATTTCCATAGTTTTTATTTATTAATATGTCTTTACTACTCGTATTACCGATGCTACGAAACGCATACGACGCATACTACGATTTGCTACGACTGCACCGATGCACCGTAGCTATGCAGCTACGATCTACGCGAAACGTAGCACGCTACGAAATTGCACATGCAAAATATTTACAATATACTTTCGTCATTATCTTAATAAAGGAACAACTTATAAAGGCGAGCTTTAACAATAAAAGTAATATAATATCTTCTGATTTTTTATTTTTCAATAAAATTTGGCTAAATAGTAAAAAAAACGATTTATTCAGCAAAACATTCAAGTTAAGTAGACTTAAAATTTCAAGTAGATTAGATTTTAAAATCTTGAACAGATAAATTAAGCCTCTTCAAAAAAAGTCACCTTATACAACATTTGTTTTCCATTCAGTTAATTCATAAATTACAAATGGTAACACCTTTCAAGAACATAATTACAAGAGGCCAAGTTCTCCAATCTGAAAAAGGATTCAAGCGCTTACAAGTTCGATCAATTCGTTAGCTCTAATAGTACCCGAAGGATCTCAAAGCGAATCCGTCATTAGACTCAAAATAAACTGTGCATAATAAATGAATAGCTTTCAGCGCTTAATTGTTAAACTTTATATCTGATACTAGATTGTCAGGGTGATCAATCATGCGGTTTGCTTGGGCAATACACCGGGTACACTGTCAGGATGTTGCGAAAGAAATGTGCGAACCATATGTCGGTGTTAATGACTTTGTGTTCGTCAATTATACTGCTTCTCATATAGCCCTTATTCTTATTCAATTAAAGTCTTTATTCCTATTTCAATTTCACAGCTCTCGTCGATCTCATTTCCTACCTATTCTTTATTAAATAAACTTCAATTGAAGTTCAAAGATCCCTTTGAATTTTATTTCACGTTACATTATAATTATAAGGAAATCGAAAGAGTATTGTAGTAGCACCAGTCTTACTCCTTTATTTAATTCATATTTCGGAAACCGGTTGAAATTATAATAATTGTTTGAATATATATTCTGCTTTTTTGTTTTTCTCTTATCATTTGGATCAATATTATAATTATATTTATGTGTAACACATGGTTTATATAAACTAAACACAGTATCATACAAGTCTCTATGCGTCTAAGAGTTGGTATAGATTGAATACATCCAGTATTTTACACAAAGCAGTTGTTTATTTACTTATCGGTTTTAACCACAGACACCCGAATATACAATTAGACTGGACCAGCCGCCAAGTTTATAGGCAGTCCCAGTGTCGCAATTTCTTTTCGGTTCTTATTTGTGAAAAGTTATTATATTTCTTGGTAAATTTACTGATTCATTGCGATGATGGCATGTTACAATTGCACAGGATGGCATTTTGGGAAAAAACGGTCATTTCTTCTAATATTCGTGCGTCTTGACTCGTCTCACAGAGCGTAAACTGGCAGCCAGTGTATGCTCGTTGAGCTTACATTTGCCGCACTTAAAAACGCGGCTTGCCCCATCTCCTGTATTGGGAAATCTGTGGTTTTAACTTATTACAGTCCACTGTTTTATTATTTTTATTTTTTGTTTTTTTCTTTAAATTCAAGTTCATATTTTTATTTTTTGTTTTTTTTTTAAATTCAAGTTCATATTTTTATTTTTTTGTTTTTTTTTTAAATTCAAGTTCATATTTTAAAAACAAATATTTGCCTTGTTTTAGTTTATTAATTTAGTTGATATTGTTATATTGGATAGGAGTTTATTATTATTCCAACACAGCAAAGCAAGTAAGTAGCCTTACTTTTTATATCTTTTAAAATATCGTGAAAAAATCATCTTCTCAGTGCCTAAAACTAGTATCAGTAACCCTTTAAAATTTGATACTCTTGTTTGCCTAATTTCTGACTAAGTCGTCAAACGAAACTAATGCATTATTTTTATCAGATAAATGTTATCATCATGAAATACGTATATACGTTATTTGAATAATATAATTGTTAATCGTTTTGAATGTACAACAGAATATACGAGTATGTTCCTTTTCATTAATTTGTTTGTCAAATGAATATTCTATCCCATCAAAAACATTTGATGTGAAATGTTGCCAAGACGACCACAAAAGGCTTGCCCTGTGAAAAAGATATCAGATCTCATGTAGAGCCAAGCTTCTGAATCTACACGGCTTAACTCTACCGACCCTAACATCAACAAATTCTACATATCTATACTAATATTATGATATTTCGTTTGTTTGAACGCGCTAATCTCACGAACCACTTTGAAACATTACGATTTGACAAATTTCTTTCAATGTTAGGTAGCTTATTTATCGACGAAAGCTATAGGCTAACAATTAAAGCGGGGGCAGCAAGGAAGAATCTTTCAAAATTGGGTTGTTATTTTCCTGCTAAGAGTTTAAACTGCGTGCGCTGCGTAAACGGTTAAAGTTTCGCAAAGTCATAAGACAATATTTTTTTCCTTTCAAGTTCTTTGAATAAAAGCACTCGAAACACTTATTCAGCACTTGTACTTAATTTAAAACGAAATTTAAATAGTAAACATCTTTGGATGTATCGTAGTTTTAACTCGCCTTTTGTCCAAAGTAACTATTCCACGCGGACGAAGTCGCGCGCAAAAGCTAGTCAGTAAATATGTATGGCTTCGCTCGTTTCGCTACCGTCCGTGGAAATGATGCGAATACTTAGTAGAAAGTAGTTGTAAGTAACGAAACTGCCAAGCTATACATATAAAATTTACTGATATTTTTATATTTACAAAAAAGGATAAAAATGCATTCATCCGTTGTTTAGTACCCATATTATAGGCTAATGCTCAGTTTGGGACAAAATGGCCCTGTGTGAATAATAGTGGATATTTGTTCATCAACATCCTCAGCTCTGTTATATATCCCCACATTATTTAATGAGTATGTACCCTGCAAATATGTCGATATCTATCAAAAGCTCGGATATAACAAACGCCGAAAGGTATAAGGACAAAATATTTGGGCAGTTGTCTATGGTGGCAGTCATCGGGCCACATCGGCATTATGATGATACCGGTCCAAAACTGGTTATGTGGCCTTGGGTCGAGTCCGCGGAAGGTTTCCGTCCCGGCATATACCTGGTGATGCCGCGATTTATCCATACTAATATTATAAATGTGAAAGTGTGTCTGTTTGTCCGTCGTCTGGCATATCGGAAAGACAAATAGACGTATTTTTTGGGTGGAGATAGTTTAAGGGATGGAGAGTGACGTACACTACTTTTTGTTCTTTCTAACCCGCCATTTCCAACACTTTAAATGTGGTGTGAAAGTTTGTACGGAGCAAACCGCTTTTTCAAGGTAGAAAGCTCAATATTGGTATACGGTTTATTTGTCAGTAACAAAAATATAGTAATCATCAATATATTTTTTAAATCTGCCCCTCAACCCCTTAAAGCGGGGGTGAAATTCAAAATTTTGTATAATATCTAATTAATTTGAAA
>PQWD01003572.1:0-16816 GCA_019425675.1 Leucinodes orbonalis | reverse complement strand
GCTTTGATATATATAATTTGATGTGTTGATATTCGTTTGTTTTGTTTTTATTACAATAAACACCTTTTTGGTACATGAAATGTGTGAACCAAGTTAAAAAAGTAACTATTGTGGCTTGGCGTTATTTAAAAATAAATAAAAGCGTTGCAATAGTTGTATTTATTTCTACTAATGTGGTATTAATCCAAAATAATTTATATTCTTTTGATTTCGTATGCTTAAGATGATTGTCATAATAAATTTGTTATAATTATGAATTTGACATGGAATGGTTGTAAATTTTTTTTTCACGGTTTTTTGTTTTTTTTTACCATGGGTATTTACAAAGGCAACGGAAAATGAAACATGAGCTTTTAAAGTTGTGATTGTTTATAATTATGGTTATCTTTCCTATCATCGGTTTCTACTTACCAAGGTGTTCAGTGTGATTGTTAAACGAACAATTTAAAAAAGTTTTTTTTTCAGTTACTTTTTACAAAATTTTCTTATTGTCAGTATTTTTTTCTCTTTCAAATGTAAAATAGCTAAACAAATTAAATAAAATGTACATTTTTACAATTATATTTTTATGCAGTTAGAAATAATAAACCACGTAAGATGCCATGGCGTCTAAAATTCTACAAAATTTTATTCATAACTCTGAATTGGTGTGGTGTTTAAAAATATTATAAATTTTTCATGTCTGAATTTTATCTGTAGTTTCTTCAATTCCTTTGTATCCCCCGGGAAATGGATATTAGTATCTATTTAAGATAAGTAATACAAACTTATTGGTGTTAGTTAGACTAGAAATTGTTTTTATGTCAAAAATGGGAACAATTTCGAATTGTTCCCAGTGAATAGTATTTTTTTAGTTTATGTTATTTATAGCGTATTTTTTTGAACTTCGATTATTAAAATTTATGCAAAACTGAACTATGTATTGACAGTTTTTATACATATTTTTCATGTACTTGGCACATTTCTTGTATTTCAATTTCATGTAGTAATTATGGGAACTAAAATTATACCTACTTAGAAAATTTTTGATAATTTATTTGACATGTTATTTCTATGATCTTTGGAAAAGCATAATTCATTTAGGTATTTATTAAGTATAATTACCTTACCTTATTTATTTATCATAATTTAAATAAATATTTGCCTAGTTTATTTTGTTTTGAATTTAATAAGTTGGTAGTTGGTAACAATGAACACTTCTTCATAATATTTTCATTGAATAAAAAATTGCATTGTTTTCCATAATAAAATTTGTTTCATAAAAGTACTATTTTGTTTCATTTCTAGAAATATGTAATATTATCAGAGAAGCAGTGTAACAGGTCGTGTGAGATTCATTGTGATTGTATTTTAATCTGAATTCATCAACAGGTTTTGGTATAACTGTTTCGGGCAAAAAGTAGACTAGCAGTGACTTAACTGATATTAGGATAAATAATTAATAAAAAAATATTACAAAATTTTATTTCTTTTTAATTTGTATTATTAAAGTTATACATATATCATCATCAGCCTGTAACATCCCACTGCAGAGCACAGGCCTTCCCACAGCATAGCCACGGGGAGTTTGGGTCGTAACCCACCACGGCCCAAAGCTATTTGGTCGGTTTTGGCGGCTACCATCAATAGAAGCCGGGACCGAAAACTTAGCGTGCCCTACGAAGGAATCATTTTTGTTTTCAGACTATCAAGTTATATATAAATTTTAGTTACTAGCTGTTCCCCGCGGTATTGTCCGCGTTATATGATCATATTCTCCCACAGTGAAACAATTTAAAAAGCGCGCAGGACACGCAACACGTGGTCGCCGCATGGAAAAAAAAATGAAAAAAAAAAATTTTTTCTAAATAAAAAGTAGCCTTTGTTTTTCCTTATTTCATCAGCTACCCGCCAATAAAAGTCCCGTCCGAATCGATCAGCCGTTTTCAGCCATAATTACCCGGAACAAACACAGACAAATATATGCAAGAAAAAAGTTGTTATTTCAATATTACAAACAGACAGACCAATTTTATTTATATGTAATAGATAAATGAAACAAACAAATACACAACTTACACCTTTATTTATTTACATTTATTAAAATTGTCCACATACAATATACACTTGTTATAATAAATCGAATTTGAGCAAATTGCGCCACCCCGCACCGGCGCTTCACAATATACAAAATTATATAAAAAAATCTCAAAATTCGTTTATACCTTTACAAAAAGACTTTTAAGTACCTATATAGATAAATGGAAGACTGGTTAGATTCTAGATACAGTCTTGTGTGACAAAATTGGAAGCTCAACACAGATTCTAAATGTTATATTTAGAATTAAAATAATTTAGAATTTGAATGCAACTTTAGATTGAGAAACTTAAGAATTAGAATTACAATATGACTATAAAACTCTAGAAATGGAATGTAGCTTAAGATTTAGAAATTAGAATTGGAAAACTTAAAAATATTAAGTATAATGTCCGCAAGGTATTTTCAATACAATTCAATACAGATCCATAGTAAATAGAAATATCTGAGTTGAAATACAACTCAACGGTATACAAAAATTGGCTACAAACATATTAACCCTTCGACCGCCAATGACGCTTTGAGGCGCACATTACAATAGATTTTCTATTGTGTCTGATCACCCGGCGTTCGATGGGTCAACAATTCTTGTGATGAAATTTAAATAATTAACACTAAGTTAACAGTTAAGTTTATTTTAATTTTTAATATGTTCTTTCATCTTTAGCTTTGAAGTTTGATGTAAAATCTAAAAGGCAATTATTACAAAACAGTAATCCAATAGTCTTGTTGTCTTAGCAAAAACACAACTAATTGTGAGTAGTTTCTGTCGCTTATAGATAACTTACTACATGGACGGATAATTTATACCTTGTTTATACATATTAAATTTAGAACAACAATATAATTATAATATAAAAAATATATATTTATTTATACTGATATTTGAAGAAAGAAAGAAAGAAGAAATCTTCTTTCTTTCTTTCTATTTATACTGATATTTCACTATGTGATGTATTGTAGCAATTGAAAATCGCAAATTTTAAATTGATACACATTTTAATGTGAACATGAATACAATTTGTCATATTTTTTTATATAGAATATAAGTACTCAAGTGATTTTAATGCCACACTAACGGCTAACATATAACGCTTATTATCGCGATTATTATTGCAATAACTTATTATACGTTAGAACTGCCAAATTATCGCTTTGAATCATATAACAAAAATAAACGATCATTGTCGCGATAATTAATGTCATTTCCCGTTAGTGAGGCTTCAGCATAAGAGATTATTGTCAAATATGCACATATATTAAAAAAAGCACCTAACTTAGGAAATTTTAATAACTGTCACCACGACAATTTTCATTTGAATTTACGCACATCTAATAATTGCATTTTAATCTAAAACCAGGATTTTATTGGTTAAGACCTGTAGTCCCAGGTTTTAAAAGAATATTTTTGAATGTCTATAAAATTAATATTTTTTCCTAATTGACCGTCAAAGTACGAACTTTCAATGAATTTAAGTTTTTTGGGTTCCGCAATCAAAGGTATAAACGTGACCCTGACTCCCCTGTACGTCTGCCTGTGACTCATACACCATAATAGTTTTATCCAAACGATGCAATGTAACTGTTCCAAAAAATTCTAGTATAGAAAAGAATATTCGTTTATTATTCAATACATCTCATTTTTAATGCTATGTTAATAAATAGTAAATATTATTCCTAATACAACAATTTTTTCCTTTTTTTTTAGATAGACGGAACCCATACTGCTAAAATCCGACACCCACTTGACAGATAATTTTTTTCCGCAATTTTCATATGTGCGTCAATTTCAATTTATATACTTAAATATAACCACGCCTCGGTAGATTTATTACTATATAATATTGTTAAAACCCTATTCATTTTTACCTAAGGACAAACACTAGACTAGCAGCTATCGGTAATAGAAAACAGTATTCATTTGAAACAAGACTCATGGGACGATAGTTGACTTGTAGAACATAAAAAATTATCAAAATCGGATCATAAATATCTGATATACCTCAATGATATTCTGTATATATAAAGGTAGATACGTCATCCGTGCCTCAAAAACGAACCGCCGATGAGAGTACAGTTGGTACTCTTTGTTTAGGTAAATGTACGCTCATTCGAAATATGTGTATGTGTGCTGTCGCTGCATTCGGAACACTTTTTTCGATTGTTCTGTGAGCATATCACGAATTCATACTTTTTTACATCATTGATATATCCGCGAAAAAACATAAAGTCATCCTCGATTTCTCTGGTCTCCATCATCAGACCCTGACTTCCTTAAAATGGGACCAACTCTAAAGTATCCTCTTTTAACAAAACGATAATCAATATCAGTTCATATACAACAAGGATGTCTGGGAATAAACATAAAAAAATTGCATATATACGGACGAATTGAGTTACCTCTTTTTTTCGAAGTCTGTTATAAAAGTATTAATTTTATAAATTATATGTGTTTTGAATAAATATCAATAAAGAAATACTATAAAAAATTTAGATAAATGTTCAAAGAAATTAATTGTAATATTTGATTGTATCTCATTTATATTTATTTTATATATTTATTTCAGAATTATATATATTATATAAATATTAAGATAAGATAATAACTATATAAAAATATTGAAAATTTTACCGTCTATATTATTTTAATACAAATATAATTCGACGGTAAAAAGCGAAACTAATGTAACCCTCATATAACTTATATGGGAGTTACAGCAGTTTCGCTTTTTAACGTCGATATTATGTGGTAACGCCCAGACCAATACAGACATGTTCACGCACACATTTTCTTATTTTTATTTACGAAGTGATCAGGACGGTCAGGACGTTCACCTGATGGTAAGTGATACGCCTGACCATGACAGAGCGGCATTGAAGGAGACCAACAACTGATAGACAGTTATTATCCTCCATCAATGCCGCACTGCGCCCGACACCCGAGACGACAGATGTTAGGTCTCTTATACCCGGTAATTTCACTTATGTTTATAATGTTTGTACTGACCGGGGATCGAACCAGGGATTTTGGTGTAGTAGCCGATATCTCAACCATACAACCAAGTGGATCGTCTTTCATATAAAGAAAAAAGAGTATGTCTAACAAATTATCTATGGCCCCATAAGACTTGTATTCGTCACTAACTATTAAATTTAAGGCATCCCAAAGCCCGTAGAGGATTAAAAATTAATTATAATTCGTATTTACAGAAAAAAAACAGTCATGTCACAAAAAAATACACAAATCGCAATTAATAATCCTTTTTTCAAAACATAACCACATGTCAATTTACAAAATCAATTAATAATTGTTCAAATATCATATATTTGACATTTCAATGTAGATTTTAAAAAAAATATATATAAAAAAAGAAAATTGTATCACATTTGTAAGACTTAAGAATTAAAATAGCAACATTCGAGGTGGTATGTGATTTAAAAAGAAACATTTAAACAGATAATAAACTTAAAAAAAATATTTACCAAAATAAACTAATATAAAAAGAAAAAAACTTGTGATAATTTGTTTCTATTAAAGTGATGTTACTTTCCATAAATTTGAATGAATGAATTTTTTTATTCTCACATTATATATTGTCAAATTTTCCCTTTAACCCCTTGAATGCCAGGAATCCAAAGACAACAGAAAATCTATTGTTTCTGACGCTAGATGGCATTAGCGTTCAAAGAGTTAAAGAGAATTGTGATAAAAAATAACACAAAAATAAAAAATGTTAACCTTTCAACCGGATTCCACACAAAATAGAAAATCAATTGTTTTGTTGAATACACACGTACGCCGTAAAAGGTTTAACAATTTTTCGTGTAACTTATTTAACATTAAAAACTGTGTCTATTTATGTAAAAAAAATAATTTTCTGCCGTAATTTTCAAACTATTGAATTTAGTATTATTCATGTCATTTCGATAAAAAAGGCAGACTATGGAAAATAATGCTGAAGCGAGTTCATATTAGTTTCGTTGAAATTTTCTTTGGGTGGACAATATACAAGATTGGATTTAAATACCATATCGCTAAAATAAAGGTGAATTTTTTGGTTTCCCTTATATTCGAAACTTGGCTTCTATTCAATGAGGGTTTTTGCAATGTAAAACCTCACTAGATGGCGCTACGTTGGTGAAAGGTCTAGGATAATTTCGATTGGTCACTGACGTTTGTAGTGACATTAAATATCCAAATGTCACGCGAATAACCAATGGGAAGAGAGCAACTTGCCATTATACTTGACAGATTATTAAATTACAAATACCCTCATTCAAGACATATGATAATATATATATATATATATATATATATATAAATTTGAACCAGTTTAATTTTGATATTGCTATAAAACATTAATTGATTATATTTGATTTGATTTCAATTTTACATTAAAAAAGTTTAAACAAACTCAGTACATTATTGCTGAGTTTTTTAAAACTCAACCACATACTTAAAAATGTATAAACGCACAACTTTTAATATAAGTTAGCAACGAATAACGGACACAAATTATTTCAAAACTTGTCCAATTTTTAACAAGAATCCAACTCAATATTGACGATCTGTATTGAAAATTAACGAACTCTTTTTATTATGAATGAACTCGTAACATTATTAACAAACTCGCTCCATTATTAACCAACTCGCTGTATTATTAACGAACTTTTTACATTATAAACGAACTCGCTTCATTTTAAATGAACTCGCTTCATTATTAACGAACTCGCCCCAAGTTATTTTCAAATTTTTACATTAAATTACATTACCAAAGCACACGAAGAGACGGTTACCGTCTGCTGTTGAGTTCGTAGCCGTTGTCTTTGCTCGGCACCTTGGGGGGAGGTGGTTTGGCCACCGCGTGACCTTCCAGTCTTAGTGTAGATTGACGGTGGGACGACCTGCAGATGAGAGGAAGAAATGTCAAAATGTATAATTTTTCAAAAATAATCATCATCATCAGCTCATTAAACGTCCCCACCGAGGGGCACGAGCCTACCCGTATACGGTGATTAGGCCTTAGTCGTCCACGCGGGCCAAGTGCGGGTTGGCGCTGGCGGTATTTGAACCTGCACCCTTCAGGTCGGAAGAGAACAGTCCACACCATTGAACCACCGACGCTCAAACATTTATTTATTTAGGTTTGCTAACGTAATTGAAATATTTTATAATTTATTTTTTATTGTATTTAGACGTCCATACGTGGTTTCAAGCCTAATTTGAATAAATGGATGTTGAGTTTGACATACTGTTTTAAATTTTTACTAATTTCCATATTTTGGATGCCTTCAAACATCCACAAATGTACATCTAAGCGTATAACGAATCCCATACAAACAGACATATGTGTACTTGTACTGCCCGGGGATCGAACCTGAAACTCTTGGTGTAAAGCCCGTATTCTACAACGAGAGTACGTTGATCTTTACTTAAATTGAGTTAGAAAGGGCGTATAGAGCGCTATGCCTTTCTCACATTGAAGTGAAAATCAACGCATAAGTCTCGTTCTACAATACGGGCATTGATTTGAATGCTAACCAACGGACAAACATACTTATATTTTTTTGTATATACATAGAAAACACCCAGACCAATACAAACAGACATTTTTATGCATAAAAATGTTTGTACTGCTCGGGGATCGAACCCAGAACCCTAGGTGTAAGAGTCGACGTCACAACCATTACACACAAATATGTCGTCAGTTTATGAAATAAATAAATACGTACCGTATAAGACATGTGATCGCCAACAACAGTAGTAAGGCCCCGAGAGCGGATAGGCCCCAGGACAAGACCGCACGGGCCAGAGGCGGGGCCTTTGTGGCCAATCGGAGAAGGGACGACACTTCAGACGGCAACTCGTCAATGCCCTGTGGATTGGATATTTAAAACATTTCATTTGAAGCAGTAAAGTGATTGGCATAGTTTTAATACTAGAAGGAAAGCCAAACATGCTACTCAAAAACAAAGATTAAGCAAAGTTAGCAAATCCTTCGTAGGGAAATGTATTAAGATATTTAATAAATTTCCACAAAGTTGGCTAGAATTACCAAGGCATAAATTTTAAATTAAAACCATGTCTTTTGAAGAAAGACACACATATACACACTTTGACACAAAATCACATACACACTTAGACACAAATTTAGACACACACACACGCACACTTNCAATGAAGTCAGTATTGACATGATAAAAACTATAACCCACAAGAAGGAGGGGGATGACCCGTTGGCGGTAACAGCTTCAGTCAGTTCAGCTGTGACGAAGATGATGGAAACTATAAAACGATATTCAAGTGAATTATTACTGTTAGTACCAAATTGTGCTCTAGGGAGCACAATTATTATATTTGATAATAATAGGTTATTATCAATTATACACATAAATATTCATGTAACAAGGCCTAACAGTTGCCAGAAATGTATATAAATATTCCATTGAAAATTATCATCTATTAACAAAATAGTGTGTATTTTAGTGTTCGAAAGATCCTAGCGTATGATTATTCGAAACCAACACACTGAACCAATGCTTGCAGCTCATCTGAAATTCGCTACGATAATGTTACCGATGAGACCTGTTTAGCTGTGGTCGTAATGTACCTATAAAAGTAACAAATATTTTCATACAATGAACCCCAGACTTAAAATTGATATTCTTAAATTGTGGTGGTACTAAAGTCTAAAGCACGAGGTTTAAAGCTCGATACTAAATACTCATAGTCTCGATAGGTTTACAGCAGCCATATCTAGCAATATCATTCCGTATAATAAGGAATGTTATGCACTTTTATCTACTGAAAGTGACAATGTAGCTAATTGCCCAGATTTAGAGTAAGATTGCTAGGTATAAAGACAAGAAGTATCTGTCGTCTCGGGTGACGGGCATAGTTTTTAAGGTCTTCTGTAACTGTATCAGTCATGGAACAGACTTGAAATTCACTAGGTAAGTGATGTACTTAGACCTGCTTGAGGAATAACTAAAAAGTTTCAGAACACACACACAGATACATTCAAGTATCTAACTAATACTAGTAAAAATCACATGTTCCTTTACTTGACCTACTTTAATATCTGACTGAATTTGCGTCGACCATTACCCAAATCTGTGGTAATCAACAGAATTTGCTCATTCACATAGTTATTTATTCAATTCATTTTCTGGAAGCAAGGCGGCATGTTTAAAAATGCAGGTTACGACCTTTCTATTGCCAGTTCTGGCCTGACTCTATCTAATAAAAAATACAAGAAACGCCGCGTGAGGGAACTATTTGCTAGTGTTTGAGGCAATACTACTCTAAGTAATATGTTTCTGTCGTGTACGGGTTGTTTTCACAAATAACATCTATTTTTTACACTTGTTTTATTATTCGCAAAGAACTGTTGCCTGGTTTTCTTTGCTAGTAATTGAGTTTTTGATAGATAGACACTCACAAGCAAACAAAAATACGAACAGCAAATAATTAAATCAAAACAGTGAGCTTATCGCTATTGGAACCCGCTTCAGGCAACCTATGCAAAAAGATCAAGAAATAATAGCAAACTACACAAAAGTAGGTAAAAAACTAAATTATTTAAAAACTAGTGTCACGTTGTATAACAGCGATGGACTTTTAAACAACTGAACCATTTTTGAACCAAAGTTTGTATCAAATTTTGAAGCAACTCTTATTTCAATAAAGTCCGCATCATCGCTTATCATTACGTGAGATGACGGTCACGTGCATAATCTAGATTGAATGTTAAGTAAGAATAATTAAGTGAAATAAGCGGAAGATAAGAGAAAGTATCCAACAGAGTCTTATAGTCTTGGGAGATAGGGATGCTTTATAAAACATAAGATATTTCGCCGCGGACACTTTTTGAGTGAGATCGTGCATCTAGTTTATTGTCCATCTAAAATAAAACCTCATATTAAAGAGATATGAGTTCACGAATGATAACTTCAAGCAAACAAAAATTTAATGGCAAAAGTATTTTACCATTAACATTTTTGTAGCAAAAAATACATTATACAAAGCCACACTCGTATTTTATGCGACAAATCAATACTTTCCCTATTCCTCAAACACACAATCTAACAGCGTAAATACAACTATCAACCCACCTAGCCCGTAGCATGAAGATCACAAAGTTCTACAAAGTAATATAACGATCTTATATAAAATTCGCGTTATCCTGTCGCCGAGTCAGACGTGCCTAGGTATATAGCTCCGTATATACCCACTAATAACATCAGCGTCAGAAAGATTGACACGCTACGTGGAACCTCTCTAAAACACGCATAAAACTCGAGCACATATGCTCTTATCGCCGGCTACTTTCAAAGTAAAAGCAAAATCTGACGACTAGACTTTAAACGACTTTTATACTGGCGTGGCGTGACTTTTCAACAACGTTACGTACTTAACTACCTTTTTTTTCAAGGAACGGGACAATCAAATCCCTGATTTGATGGTAAACCTATCCATGGCGGTAGTTTGAAGGAAACCGATAACTGTATATAGAAATTTCCATCAACACTATACGATGCCAACGATGATTTAACGATTGATGAGCGTCATTTTTAGAGTCCTGTTCGCCGCTGATAGTGACCTTGACCGGATTAGGAACGAGGACAGATGGCTCTTTAAAAAAAACATTTTGTAAATTTTTCCCCTATTTGATTTGGATATAAGCTTGATTGAGCGTCGGTGGCTCAATGGTGTGGACTGTCGCCTTCCTACCGGGGTTCAAATCCCGACACGTACCAATGTGTTTTCGAATTTTCGAAATATATGTACGTTATCCGACGCTCTTACGATGAAGGAAAACATCGTGCGGATACCTTCATGCACGCCTGCGAAGAGATTCGAAGGTTGTGTGTGAAGTCGTCCAATCCGCACTGGCCTGCGTGGACGACTAAGGCCTAATCACCCATACGGGTAGGCTCGTGCCCCTCGGTGGGGACGTTTAATGAGCTGATGATGATAAGCTTCATTGCCTTATTGTCGAAAAATATGATTTCTTTCACTGCTTATTGTGCCCTCTGAAACAATTAATCATAGATACACAAAGAGTGTATCTCTTTACTTCTAACAATTGCAAACACAAAAACATGTAACGGGTGGCCGCCGCTCGTTACAACATCACTTATTTTTCTAAATAAAAGTTTTTTCGAAAATAAAACTAGCCTAAGTTTTTCCTTATACATCAGCCACCTGCTTAAAAAAAGCCCATCCAAATCTTAGATACACACAAAAAAAATTCATTGTGCCGTATATGCATTCATATACATGAAGAAAGAACTGGACATTCCAATATGACAAACAGACACTATATTTTATATGTTAAAGAGCTTAATCGGGTAATGCATTAAAATAATTGTGCGACGCGCACCTAATCGCATCCACAGTTATATATATTTTAATGTTCCACAATGTCTTTCTCTTTATCATAGCAGAACACAAAGTGCTCAAAAGCCGTGACGCTATTATTTAACGCTGAAAGGCTGTTTATCTGAAGCCTCACTTACATAAAAAGATTGTAAGTGTCACAACAAATTACATTGTTCGCTGTAAACATTACATCGTCGCGAACTGTCGGGCGAACAACCAGGGCCGCAATTCTGTTAATTTTAAAATGTGCCAATTCGATCTTTATTGTGACTCAATTTAGTCAAATTATCCATTATATCAAATAATTAGTACAATAAAAATTGAGAATTTCTACCAACAAATTGAGTATTCCATTGCTAAACGATAATAGTATTATTTAAATAGTTGAATACCAAACAAGCGAAATATACTATTGAAAAACAATAAGGATAGAACTGACGCATTTAAAAAAGACGTAATTAGGGCTCGGATAATTACGGGCTGGTAGTAAATTTTATTGGGCTCCCATAAGACAAGAGGTACGAGTAGCTAAGTTAATGAGGAATTATTCAAAGATGAGTAGCCTCCGCGGTATCATTAAAGCAGAGATGTGCCGTCGGCACAAAATGAGGCCGATTACACGTATGTGTGCGTGTGAGTGCGAGCGCCCAGCCATCCGTCAGACTTGAATCACACCGTCGAGTGCTCCACATTCGAGATAAATAATTGACGACAGTCATAATATAGAAGTACATGCACGCAAAAGATGCAAGGATATTTTTCGGAACATATCAGTGGACCAATTAAGCAACTATTTAATTTAATTTTGATTATATATTTTATTGTATTTTGAATAACTGTATTTAATCTTGATTATTTATTATATTGTATTTTGAATGATTTTGAAGATAAATAAATACATTTTATTATTATTATTAACTATCGCAAAGGTCTGACATTAGCTGGGTGACCGAAAAACATTATTCCGTAATACGAAAAGCATGTTCAACCTTTTATTTAATCTACAAATTTATTTATTTTATTACAAAGAATGCAATTCAAAATTACACACTACGTAAAATTAAGCAAGAAATTTAAAAAGAACTGACTTTATTTACCTCCTTATAATATGTTTTAAAATCATAAGACAGCTGTGTATAGCTTTATTTCCAATTCACGAGTCCAAAACATTGAAAAAGTTGTATAGAGAACTTACATAAATCATGAACGAGCGTAGATAGCAGGAAAAATAATGCTGCCAACATGGGCGGAGGCGACATGAGCGGAATATTAAGGAGCTAAAGAAATCACTCAGTGGATGTGAGCTACACTGTCTCACACACAATTTGACATTCAACAAATGACACCGCCCGTTTCCAGTAAATGTGTTTGTTTTGTATCGAATCGAATAATATTGGATAGACTGTTTGTTAATGGTCAGTTATAAATCATAAAAGTTCAGCGAATACTCCTACTTAATTAACTGTATTGATCTTATGTATTATAGCCATAGATAAACATTAAACTAACTATATGCACAATCACGAAGAAACTTCAACCAAAAAGTGTCCAAGCGTCCGAGCCTCACTACACATACGTTTATCATTATCATCATCATTACAACCTAGAAAGTCCACTGCTGAACGAAGGCCTCTCCTAATGATTTCCACGCGGACCGATCCCTTGCAGTTGACATCTATCTGCTACCTGCCACCTTAACCAGATCATCAGACCATCTGGTTGGGGGTCGGCCTACGCTTCGTTTTCCGTTACGCGGACGCCACTCGAGAACCTTTCCGCCCCATCGGCCATCGGTTCTACGCACTATGTGCCCTGCCCACATACGTTTAGTTATTGATATTTCTATAACATACAAATATTCATTTAAATTTTGACCTCAACACGTCACTTAGAAGGTAGAAAATCAAAAAGCGCGAGCACACTACTATGTCATGATGACTAATGAAATTGAATGAAAATTCTGCCCAACAGAGACAGAGTTTTGCCGCGGACACTTTTTGAGTGAGATTGTGCATTTAGTTAGTTTATTGTGTATGTAGGATTATGGCATAATCTGTATTGACAGTAATAATAGCTATCAATAAATTCTACATATTACGAGTATAATTAGGCCATAATTATACTCGTAGTATCGTAGTCGAAAGATTCCCGAATGGATACCACGTATCGGCAAGGCGTAGGATGCCCACAATATGGACAAATGACCTAAGGAAGGTTGCGTTTGGCCGCTGGGTGAAGATTGCTTCCGAGCTGTTGTTATTGTGGGAGGTCTATATTTAGCAGTGGCTGATATGATGATGATGTAGCATCGCAACCAAAAAGCTTCACAACACAGATATCCTATACTAAAACTTATTATCCAGATATACCTCATTTTATCAGAGTTCTAGTACCTTGGTGGCTCTACTTGGGTGGATAGTCTAAGTAACATATTGTTCACGTGAATAATTTATTGGCACCCATTAGTTTATGTAAGCAACAAGAAATTGTCAACATCCATTTTACTTTCATAATTAGCACTAATTAACATAAGTATTATAACTATCTGCTTAGTAACCATAGACTTAGAATAATACTTAGAATAAGGTAAACCTCATATTTTGAACTCTTTGAATAATCTGTTCCTAATACAACAAATATATGATGTGCTCATGAAGTATCGCTGAATAATTGAAATCGCTTTAGTCAGTTACCATAATAGCAATGAATGACTTAACGATGAAGAGCGATATTATTTAATATCACATTAAAAAATCCATTACTAAATCGAAATTAATCCAATGACAATAAAACATTAATTTGTTATTACAAGCCGCTGCGTCTGACAGGACCTGTAATATATTGATATTAATTTGCAAATCAAATTTGACATCGAAACCGTGAACGTAAAATCGAAATTTAATTAAAAATACCTAAACTTTTAACGAACAAAAAAAGCAAAACCATGGAGAATCACATACAGCTAGTGACATTAGTTTCGATTACATTGTCAATTTTCTACAGTCTCCGAGCTCAGAGACTCGCAAATGCAGTGTTCCGATCAGATCTAACCATAGGCCCACGCTTTGCGCAAATATACTACAATGTATGCAAATAAAAGTCAATGCAAAACATATATACATAGATAACAATGGTACTAAAAAAATGCAAAGTTTTTATAAACATTTTTTGTATTGTGGCTTTCAAGACTTACGAAAACTAGCAGCTATTGCGTTGACGAAAGTATTCCAGGGGGGTTACCGCAATCTCTTAAAAATGTATTGATACATCAGCATTTTTGTACCAGAAATGACGAAGTTATTGTAACACTGTTTAAAAAGATGGCGGTAACCCCCCAGAACTATGAACCCTTTGGATTCCTGCAAACCAATAAAGCTTGTTGCGTTGTATTTTTGGCTAAAATGTAGGTGTGTATATGATTTTTGATATTGTATTTTGTTATCGAAGGCCAAACTAACGTAAATACAAGATAAGATCAACGACAATAAACAAGGCAGAGCACAAAAAAACAAGCTCAACTCCAAAACAACATTTACTCTGGCGAACTAAATCGCATAACGGCGAACTTAGATCGACCACAACACAATCCATTATCTGAACTGGACCAGTGCAAATATTAAAGCCACAGTTCAAATCGACGATATACCAATATGAACCGATAATAGCTTTTGTGTATTCAGGAAATCTCATTTCAAGTTATTATACATAAAATGAGAAATGACAATAAAACGCTTTCCAATTTCATCAGTGTGTTAATGAATGTGTACAACGACTAATTGTTTTAAAATGGCCATGCCCTTGAGTTTTATTTGTTGCTTCTTCACAAAAGACCAATATAAATAAATTAAATGTTTGTTGTATAGTTTGATGTAATAGTTGAAAGTCGGCTTTTACGCCCAGGGTTTTGGGTACATGTTATATCAGTTCATATTGGTCTGGGTGTTTCTATGTATCAACGCTATGACGATAGAATAATAATAAGGGAACTCATGAAGGGATAATCCTTCATGAGTTCCCTTAGTATAAGCTGCTTGTTTAAATTGTGGCTAAAGGATGCTGCGTAGTCTAATGTCAGCGTATATAAATATTTATTTCACAATGTTACATAACCTCCTTATCGGCAACAAAACAGGTCAAAAGGGCTAATTAACTATGCCGCAAGAAAAGTTGTTTTCAAGAACCGTAATCGGCGTGATAAAAATCAAATAACATGTAACACTGAACAAAATTAGGTGCGAGTAAGTTTTACTAACAATTTCCTTATCTTTTGTTAAATGTAATTTGAAGGGTTTTGGGTGAACCATAATGGAATACTTGTATTTTTAGGTTTTTGGGATTAATACAACATTATCTGATTGTATGACTTGTTTCATGAATCAAAGCATTTATTATGAATATTACAAAATTTGTGATCGTATTCAATATTAAATGAAGCACCTATTTCCAGACAAGCAATTGAAGACCTTATACTGTTTGTTTCAAAGAAGTTCACATTAACCTATATAAGTAAATAGACCTTTGCCTTGCTGACGATGGCGTTGTTGTAGAAATCGTCTTAAGAGCTAGCATACATATAAAAGGTAGGCATGTATGGTGAACAAGGCAAATGTAATGTTCAAAGACCATGTCTTGCCACAACTGGTATGTGTTTTATTTAGGAAGTGAACGGAACCATTTACCGTACTGGACTTTTAATTGATTGCAAACTTATTCAATGAATAAAAAAGTTAACTTTATTCGGATACAATATATAGTTGACAACCTTTTTGTAAAATACACAAAATTGTCCCACGCAAAGTTTCCTCTGAAAGTAAACATAAATAGAGGCTTAAGAGGTAGTGATTAACGAGCTGGGCAATTTGCGATAAAGGTCACCGGACATTACCAAGGGCTTGTCACGACATCGTGCCGGCATTTACTACTGGCCTTTTGTGAATTCTTTAAATGATATAACACTGGTTTACTTATAAATACAAATGCGAACCATATTATGATAAAATCTTTTAATGGAAAAAGCTCACAAGAACCCGGGATCAATTCCTTAAGGAAGGGTTGGGGAAAATTATCTGTAGGAACGAAAAAACGAAACTGGTATTTTGTTTAGATAAACAAAAGCCTAGGTTCTATGGGAAAACAGCTTTTAGAAACAAAAATATTGTGAGATTATTGTTAAAGTTTATTTATCTACCTCTATGGTCTACGGTTCACAAGTCGGCTATTACACATATTTCACATGTTCTTTCGGTATCTAGAAATCTTACATTGAAATAAGTGGCAGTGCAATTGGGTATTTGACACCACTAATCGTTGACGCACTTTTTATAAACTGTCAAAAAGGAACGTTTCCATATATT
>PQWD01003571.1:0-34977 GCA_019425675.1 Leucinodes orbonalis | reverse complement strand
TTATCTGACGCTCTAACGGTGAAGGAAAACATTGTGAGGAAACCTGCGCACGCCTGCGAAGATATTCAAAGGATGTGCGTGAAGTCGTCTGCCTGTGAAGCCTGTACACCCTTTACGGGAAGGCTAGGCCCTCGATAGGAATGTTTATCATAGCTGATTTAGCTCATGCTAATGATGGTGATATAATACGAAGATGTCTTAATTATCAATATGTAAAATCGAAATCGAAAACACATTGGTATGTGGGCGGGATTTGAACTACGCCCTCCGGTAGGAAGGTAAAAGGCTACCATTGAGCCACCGACTCTCTCAATTGATGAAATATAGAATTAGTTACATATTTGTACTGGATATTTGACAAATTAAAAAATCAATTCATTGGCATCATACGAAGTTTTTATTGTAAATGTGAAGTTAAGATTTTTTAAAATAAAGTGTAATCCGAAACCAAACCAAAAGACGACTAAAGACTTGGTCAAATTAACACCAGGGGGTAATCTCTTTAAACAGTATTGTTATAATGATACGACAGCATTTTTGTACAGAAAGAAGTAATATTATTGTAACCACTGTTTTAAGAGATGGCGGTAACACCCTAGAAAGTAAATAACTTCTGTAGCTGTTCTTTTCGCAAACTTAATATCGCAACAGCAATTTTAAGACTTGTTAATAATGGAGAATTATTTACTTTTAGGTTGTGTTAATCGGTTGAGATGTCAGCCCTTACACCAAGGGTTCCGGTTCGATCCTCGGCAGTTCAAATATTATGTGCTATGAACATATCTTGTTGTATTGGTCTGGGGTTTCTATGCCTAATATGTCCTATTCAACATCGCAGTCCACTGCTGGACATAGGTCTCCCACTTAATATGTATTTTCAAAAAAGAATAAAGCATGTTTATCCGTTGTTAAATACCATATTACAGGCTAAATTCTAAAGTATGGCCTAGATGGCGCTGTGTGAAGTCAGGGGATATTTATTTTTATAAAATGAATAAAAATTGTGAGTATAGAACTTATTGTAAACAAAATGAGCAATAAATCGATATGGAGAATTATTCATTCTACAGTTCATTTTATGCTTGACAATGTCGGTCAATAACCAACACTGTTCAGTGTGGCTTCTCTTTAGACAATTGTTTTTTTTAATCTATTTTTCTTAGAAAACTTAAGCCACTTAAATGTATTGCTCTCTTCACAGACATAGCAAAAGTTCCCGCAAAATCCGATGTATGTACAGTCAACGACATAAATAAGTTGGACACAAGATTTAGCGCCGGCTGTTCCAGAGATAGGTATCAGAATGTATGGAGCTCGATGTACGTAAGCGATGCATGTGGCCTGCCCATACATGTTTACGAGGTCAACTGTACTTAGTTGTTGCTTTATTGTGCTTTAAGGAAATTAAATTAACGTTTAAATTGTGCAGCAGTGATCTGATGACTTAATAAATAAGTGGGCTGTATATTGTAACTTCTTTGCCAGTAGTTTAAAATGAGGCTGATGAGAAAGCAGAGGACTGGTAATCTGGCGCAAAATAGGGGAGAACTATGTACAATAGTGGACTGCGCGATAGGCTGAAGAGAGAGAAGTTTAAAAATCAAATTTATTGAAGAAAGTTATGTCTAAAAATCTTTCTGTCTCTCTTAGAACTATTGCAATCCACTGTTGGACATAGGTCTCTTCCATTTTACGGCAGATATCCCGGTCCTTCGCTATCCTCATCTAGCCTTCTCCAGCGCCTTGTGGCATGTCGTCATAGGTTACCCTATATTATTGTTTCTAGAATTAGCCCAAGGTATTAATTTATGAAATAAAAACTTTGGGCTGATAGAGTTCAGATTTTGTAAAATTAATTCATGGCACCATTTATCTCAAAAGATAATTCTCTCAGCAAATAATAGTTGATTGAAAAATGTGTATATCTCAGGTCACACAAATATTGGCACATTTAAAAAAAAACCACACATCTGACCTGTCCTAGAAATAGAATTCTAAAATTCAAAATGCAACGCGTCGACCGGAAATGAATCCGCTCGCGGGAACTCGTGATAGCGATCTGATGGAGCCCGCGTCCGACATCCGGTTGGTTCGCGCCTTTATGGTTCCAATTTCGAATCGTCCAACGGCTTTGGTGGTATTTCGTATTCGAAACGGCCATAGAAAACGCCGTTTTAAAATACAAAACACAGATATCATTCACCGAGATATTTCCTTCGTCCTAGTTCTCCTTTTTCCTATTTGTATTGTTTCTGTTAATTAATTTTGGGAATATATGTTATTAAGTGTATAGGACGGTTAATGCGCTCATTTTATGGTAAGCAATATGCCTGATTATAACAGAACATCATCGAATGATACTAAGGACTGATAGTTAATATTCTCCATCAAAAGGGATGATGTTTAATAGGAACATTGGTAAGAAAAGACTCCGTTAACATTAAAAACTCACAGAGATTTTTCAATTCTAAAAACACAATAATGGACTTTCCCAAAACGCTTCAACAAATGGCTACCTAGTTATGACGTCACGCCTCAGTAATTTGTATGCATAGTTTGTGAATTTTGTACTACAACTATATTAAATGTTGCGTTTATTCAAATGGTATAATAGCAAAAGTTGCTTTAAGTTATATGTGTTATCCTTTTGTTTACAATTTTTTGACAATTAATGTACTTTAAAAATGGACTTGCCCACCCATCTTTGAAGACTAATAAAATTCATAAACATGAGTTTCGAGCTGAGAGTAAGCACATCGTTATTTTTAACCCAGATTTGTAATAATATAAAATAGTTCTTACGATTCCAGGACCCAGTCATCATGCCTATTCTCTTATACCCGGTAATTTCACTAGCTACAGTGCCCTCATCCCGAACCACATTGTGCATAACACTCCTGTTTCAAGTGACGACATCTGGCACTGCGGTGGTACCTACGTAGACGGCTCAGTGCGGAGTCTACCACCTAGTAAGTAAGTATGTTACGAGATTATTCCATGAACAGCCTGACGATGGGACACCATGAACGGCCAGAATTTTGCTTCCAATCCATCATATAGTTCTAACCTTACTTTGCTTTGTTTCTCTTATCTTTATTTCTTGTGTTTTCCCTTTTATAATCTGTATGCAACCTCCTAGTTAAATATTATATAAGTCTGATGTAGTGTGATGTTTTGGTGGATCATAAAATTCATAAACAAATTATTATTTTAATAATAAAATTTTAAAATGCTCTGATATAAAACGACAAAGGAGATAACTTCAAGGGACTCGCCAACAAAAATAAATTATAATTATTTATGATATACTTACGCATATCAAAGCTAATAGTTATATTACATTCGATCAAATCTTACTGGGTTGATCTTAAATTGTAAAAGATGGTATGATAATGACACCTTCACTTTGGGGCCACAAAAACAGCGATGAGTCTTATAAGCGGGGACTTTTGTACTACTGCTACTACCACAGATTTCCCAATACAGGAGATGGGGCAAGCCGCGTTTAAAGTGCGACAAATGTAAGCTCAACGAGCATACACTGGCTGCCAGTTTATACTCTGTGAGACGAGTCAAGACGCACGAATATTAGAAGAAATTACGGTTTTTTCCAAAATGCCATCCTGTGCAATTGTAACATGCCATCATCGCAATGAATCATTAAATTTACCAAGAAATATAATAACTTTTCACAGATAAGAACCGAAAAGAAATTGCGACACTGGGACTGCCTATAAACTTGGCGGCTTGTCCAGTCTAATTGTATATTCGGATGTCTGTGGCTACTACAAACATAATGTCACTACTGAACTACTAAGTTTCTCGTCGGAGTCATCTCAATAGAATCAATTATGTGTACCGATGGTAGATTTAAACTAACTAAATATCCACTGACATCCACTGACAGCGCCATCTAGCCCCATATTAAGCGAGGTGCTCGTAGTCAGGGTACTAAATAACTGATTAACATAATTACTTGTTTTTAAAATACCTTATACATGCCAACATCCAGAAAATTACCAACAGATATGTTCAGGTATACATATGTTTGCACTGCTGAGGATCGAACCCGGAACCCTTGGTGTAGTTGTTGGCCAACTACACAACACCACATAATCAAGATTGAGTTACCAATACCAATCAATACCGCTCTACTTCATTCATACCTTTCAAGTATATGAAAAAAGCTTTGATTTCATAGCTCCAACACATCCCGACAATGATTGACGTTGAGTGAGATCGCCGGACGCCTGCGCACGCGCAGATAGCATCACGCCAGTTCCGATTACAATAATAGTTGAGCACCACATCTTTCGGTTGGTCACCTCTGACAGAGGTCGGTAGCAGCGCCCATCAGTTTGTTTTTTTATTTATTAGTTTTATTTATTAAACTTAGTATCGATGTTCAAATATAGAACAAGTTTATTATGTGTTATATCCGAATATTTTCTGTTATTTTTATAAGTTATGGTATATTAAGGTATATTAAAATTATTGGGATATGGACTGGGTTCAAAGACTTATTCGTCAACTCGAGCATGTACATATCTGTACTTGTTTGTATTGGTCTCGGTGTTTTCTACGTTTATTATGTATGTATTTACAAAAAAAGTATAGAAGTATGTTTATCCGTAGTCCATATTTAAGGCTAATATTTAGTTTGGAGCTAGATATGCTGAGTGAATGTCAGTAGATATGTATTTGTAATAGAATTTTACCAAAACTTTAGAATTTATCTCGTAAAATATGAAATGTGAGAAGTAACCGGAAATGAGTATTCACACTGTTATTGAAAATAATTCAGCATTAAGACTTACGTGCCTTAAGAAACAATGAGCGAACTGCAAAGATTAATAACTCAAACGACAAACTATATTTCATAGTACAACGGAAGAAGAACGCTTCAGTTTTTAAGAACATTTACTTACGTACAAAGACGAGTGACCACCTGACCTGACCTAATCCTCGTGAATTCAAAAGCCTGGCACCTCCGGCCATTTTGTGTAGACCAAGCCTTAGATCTCTAGATAGCTTTTGCACGAGTGTACAACCCTTAGGTCTTTCAAAAAACTACCTATTTACAATACGTTCTAAGCATTGTAAAATTTTAAGTAATAAGGTAGAAAAATGTAACAAAAATTTCAAAACAAAGTCAAATTTTAAGGTATACTAATAACTTAAGCAAATTCTAAAATTTAATAATTTTACAAATTTTGTATAATAACGTCATAGGTTTCTATAAAGATTTGTATTCTTCAACAAACGGTGTTTTATCGTGCAAATATAAAGAAAATGTAAGAAATGTTGCGAAAAAAATATATTTAAAACCTACATTTTAGAAATACATTAACCTACAGAATCAATACCAAAGTGCTATGGAATACATAAAAAAAGGTTTAGGTGTACGTTCTCGACATTATTTTACCGGAGTTACAATATTTTTTTCTTTTGATACAGAATAGACTTTTTGGTATTACCTACTTACATATTATTAAATACAATATTCTCTTACAGCGCTGTATTTTTAGCGTTTCATACTGTAGAAGTGATTCTTAAATCTCGTCTATATTTAATATAACAAGATCCCACAAAGTTACAATCTTCCTATGAAATATTCCTTTGACTTCAAAAGGACGGTTTAGCTTTCAAGTCAGTAAAAGAAGATTTTCTTTTGTACTATACTTTTACTATAGTAGTTAGTATTCACTGTTCGAGTGCTTTAATATTAGAAAAATGTGCACATAATTTCATAATATTGAATCTAGGAAGATTTAATATCGAATTTCAAAACAGAATTTAATATTCAATCATCACATGGCGAAGTAACAAAATTCTTTGTTACGATAATGTGTTATTACATTTTTATTGTTAAAAAGTAGAAAGCGCGTGATGATATTTTTATCTTTATTGATACAAGGTTAAATATTATAATGTTGTCCTGAAGTAAGTTCATAGCAATAAATTGGAACGTATATGATGGCGAGAACTAATTGATACACTCGATTTTGAAAATAATACATACAACAGGCATCAATTTGAAAGTCATATTTTGGGTTTATATTTGTAAAAGGCACACCGATATAGGAGTACGATTTTTAGTTTATATTAAATATAGATGATAAGGGTTATTTTCTTTAGTTTTAATCGATGTATAGATATCACTTTTTTTTAATGGGCGGCAATCTTTGATTAACAATAACCAGATGCACAATCATGAAAAAAAGTCAATCAAAAAATGTCCGAGCTGCATGAGACATACCTACTTATAGTTATATTTTTCAATCGATACTCCTGACCTTAGAGTTATACTTTTTTATATTTAAGTACGTTTCTATAAATTCATTATATTAATCCTTCCTAGGCTAAGTTACCCACTTACCTCAAATGCACCGTCTACTTGCTGGCAATGAATAACTCATAAACTTGCATTTTCCAGGTAGAAAACGCTCCTACAAGATTTTTCCATATTTGCAGTTATGAATATTTTAGCCCGCACTCGGTGGCTCGCCAGTGCTATAGGACGACTGGAATTTCATTTATGGAATCTCAAATTGCAAGTTACATAATATAACACTTAGGCATGCATGCAGTTCAAAATACTGTAAGGTGCTGCCACATTAAACATATTTCTATTTGCGTTGAATATTTTCTTTCAGCTATTCTGCAACAGAACAGAATTGTTTGTGTTTCTCAATATGTTGAATTATTTGTTAATCCCGAGCTCGAACATTTGATGATCGAGAGGCTTTTATAAATGTTTAATTTGGACTTATTTTAGATCACTTTTTTCTTGACTTGTAAAAAAGTTTGTAAGCATTAGAAATAGAGAACCCTGAAATTTTTTCAGATCTATTGTGAAAAAGTTCGAATATTTATTACTCTTACTTCATTAGGCCATGGTCAAATTTCAATTAAAACAATTTTTGTAGGATATTCTAAGAAATATTTCAGTGGTAACTAAATACAAATTACGAACTTTGACAAGTATGTTATAACATTTAAATAATCTGCAGTGGGGCTGACATGTCATTTTATGACTTAAGCACTTTAAAAAAATAAAGATTATTAAAAATCTACAGTGCATATATTTTTCAATTATGAGGGCAATATAAAGCCCGTATTCTTGAACGAGACTCAACGATGATCTTTACTTGCCGTGAGTTCGAAAGAGATGGCGCTATATACTATAAAAAACAGCGTCCCTTTCTATTATATATATTTAAATTAAGACCAATGCTTGAGTCTCGTTGTTGAATACGGGCCAAGAAATATTATTTATTCATGTTCTTATTGTTTACATAAAATGACTGTGATTGGTATCTCACCTGTATTAGGACAAACCGCTCTTTCATAACATTGTAGTCTTTTATATTGAGATGTTTAACTGAATCTACATAAAATTTTATACAATACAAAATAATAAAAAAATCAAAATTAAAATGATGGTTTGTGTGTGCGTGCGTGCGTGCGTGCGTGCGTGCTCGTGCGCGTGCGCGTGCGTGTGTGTGTGTGTGTGTGTGTGTGTGCGCGCGCGTGCTTGCGCTGTGTGTGTGTCTGTGCATGTGTGCCTGCATGAGTTTGTCTGTGTGTTTTTACGTACGTGTGTAATCTTGGGTTTGAGGATTTTAATTTTAATGTTGGGTTCTCCGTCTACTTGCAAAAGCATTCAGTAGTGTTATAACTCCATGTCTTAAGGGGCCTAATCATACTAATATTCACATACATTGCCTACTCTTAACGGGCCTTAATAAATCTTTCACAATAATACATTTCACGCACAGAAAATTCGCATTTCATATGATTAGGCTCTCCGAGCTAGGCTCAGTGTTCTTACTGAGTGACTTTGATAAATTCGCTACTCCTTTCGCCGTCTTGACACTTGGAATTGACAGACGTATTGGCAGGTTGTCTTGCTAACACATAATGTCAGCGTAAGTGCTTTGTAAGGTGAACGAAGACATTAGGGTTAATATTTTATAGGTATCAGGGTGCGAAAACGTATTATTTTATCGGGTGACACGACAGTGACCCTGCCAAGAGCGCAAGCAAACGCTGCCATGCCATCCTTAACAGGAACGTTTCGCAACATTTTCAGGCCCTATTTGAGATTTAGATAAGACTTGAACGCTGAAATTTTTGTTATCTACAAGTATTATAACTACTTAATAAAAAAAAATTGTGCAGGTTAGGTTGTATTATAATGAAATTGCTCAGATTTGACACGACTTTGTCTAGATTTGATAACTCTCTATAGAATAACAAGCAGCGCCATCGAGACTGCTAGCTTTTTAAAAAATGTTTTGGTGGGTATTACTTATGCCTAAGTTAGGTTTTCGTCGGGTCTGTTAGGATACCCCAATATCACTTATATCTTCACTCAAATTAATTTAAAGCTATTAAGGCTTAAATATGAGACAGTCAGAGCATTGTAGGTCAAATAAAATCAAGCTTAAACGAGGCCGTCCCCGACAACTCTTGTTTATGCTAGATATTGGCAATGATATTTTAAAAAACTATAAATTCGTGATTTGCTCACAAAAAAATAAAAAAAGTGCTCCGAATGCAGCGACAGAATACATACACATATTTTGAATGAGCGTACATTTACCTAAGCAAAAGCCGTAACTATATTCTCTTTGGCGGCTCGTTTTGAGACACGGATGGCGTATCTACCTTTATATATACAGAATATAATTGGATTTATTGGACTGTTACCCGCCATGGTAGGCGTGATCCTGTTCATTAATGCAATCCTTCTGTTGCACTATCTACAACTAAGGTTGAACACGATAGAAGGACCTTAAAATACTAGTTGTTAACAAAGTCTAACTACGGTTAAAAATAGTCCGTAAAAGACTTACTGTGGAGCGAATTTCATGTACATATACATTTTTTTTTCCTATTTAATGCCACTACAGATTGATCCTGAACTATTTTTTTTTCAACCTATCGCTGTCGATTTCTCTATTTTGCGCTAGATGTCCCGGTCCGCCATTTTCCTCATCCAGAATCCTCCAGCGGCCTTTGGCAGTTTTACTAGCTACAGTGCCCTCATCCCGAAATACAAAAGTGCAAAACACTTCTACTTCACGGGAAGATATCTACGGCACTGCGGTGGTACCTACCTAGACGACTCAGTACCGAGTCTATCATCTAGCAAAACTAACTAAAATTATTCAAAAATAAATTATACAAAGGTCAATCTTCAGCTGAATTCAGAACACAATTCTGCTGTAATCTAAATACCATGCTAAAATGGCCAAAAACAAAATGCTCTTTGCTTAACTTGATGGTATCAAAACATGAAGAACAAGTTTAAAGTTTAAACTTCAAACTGGCAACACAGGTTCAATTGTAGTAAATAGTGCGGAAAATTTGCGCGGAACTTTTGTGGAGTTTGACGTCAATAGTGTTGCCGCGCGCAGCTTACGGACATTGTACGAAACACGTACGTCCAGGTGACGACTTTAGTGATGTGCGCAATTTTAATCGATTTGTTTTATATAAATTTTAAAATATAATTATATTTACAAAAAATAAGTATATAAGTATGTTTATCCGTTGTTTAGTACCCATACTATACGCTTCAAGCTTAGCTTGGGGCTAGATGGCAATGTGTAATATCAGTGGATATTAATTTAAAGGTTATCTTTTGGTTCTTAATCCAGGTTGCTTCCAAATCACTTAATTTTTTACTCTTGTACACTGAAAGTGAGAGACGAGTAATTTAACAAAAAAAGTTGCCTAAGGGTTACCATACATTTTTAAAATAATCTGCATGGGTACAATGAACTATTTAATGCCTCCTTTTTAACAATGACACAAGATTAGCTGTGAAATCACTGGTTATTGGAAACTTCTTCACTCAACAGTTAACAATTGCCAAAATCTAATTCCGGAAGAAGAACCACGGTTCTTTTACCAGAATTACAAGAGGGTTTGAGTTGCCACATACAAACTTAGGAGCTATTTTTTACTTACTATATGAATGGAGGTCTATCGTGTGCTAAGTCTAAGTGATAAAATTTCATCAAGAAGTAAAATAATCTTCTCAAAGTAAAGGGCCCCAACAACACGGGGCACGTTTCGTATCCTAAAAATATTTCAAGGTTGTATACTAATTTAACGATTATTTAAACATTGTATGGGTCTGGGTGATTCTATGTACAATACAAATAAGTATATAAGCTTAGTACCCATACTTGGATTAGATGGCGCTATAAAACAGAATATATTTATTATTAATTCGATATAATCCATCACATTCCCAACCCTAAGCATGCACTATCAAACTCCTCACTAAGTATTGTAAGTCGTAGCCAGCGCTGTAAACTCCGTCTAATTTCCTCCCGAGCTAACACGTCGATGTTATGACGTCATAAAACGTAATGAGTAACGGTTATGTGGACGATTTCATGGCAACGTTTACGGTTGCGGCTCTGGACTCAATGATGGCTCGTTGATACGGTGATATTATTCCATTTATAGCACTAATTAAATACTCTTATAACCGAATAAAATGTAGTGATATCCTCAGACATACATACAGTACCATTATCAACATCACTACTCACTGACTTCATACACAGAATGACAATCGGAAGATTAATCCATTATCCATGACATGGGCGCAATGCGGATAGGTAGATACCGATTGAGAAGTCGCAGGCCTGAGGAGAGTCGCGGGTGGTCGTTGGATGCAAATAGCCTACGACAAGGGGAGGTGGAGATTTTTTGAGGCTAACCTATGTTCAGCAGTGGACATAATATGGCTGTAATGATGATGATGACCATACTCAAATGGTAGCCATGATCAATGGCTACAGGGGCCTATGTCGCAATCGCTTCGACCTGTTCCTATTCGTGTTATCGGTACGTACTCGGTCGCTTTTCCCTACAAACTTATACTAGGTAAACCTCCGCCGCTGCAACGCCCTAAGCTGAGGTTCGCGTTCAACTTAGGCTCGTTGCATTTTTGGGCTTAGAGCCATCTGCGCTCGCCAATTGTCCGGTAAAGCTGTAAAGACCACCTGCAACCAACAGCGATATGTCATTCCTAAGAAAAGATGAATAGCCTAATAATTGAGTTTTACGTAACAGCTGGCATTGACAATAAGAGATTAAACCAAGACACGACAAAAATACCGAAGATTTATGACGCGCCTAATAACGTGTTGTTTGGCTTGAGATAAACGATAAAATAGTTAGATGCACAATCTCACTCAAAAAGTCATCATCATCACCAGCTCATTAAACGTCCCCACCGAGGGGCACAAGCCTGGGTGATAAGGCCTTAGTCGTCCAAGCGGGCCCAGTGCGGATTGGACGAGTCACACAAAACCTTCGAATCTCTTCGCAGGCGTGCATGAAGGTTTCCTCACGATGTTTTCCTTCACCGTAAGAGCGTCGGATAACGTACACATTTTCAAAAATTCGAAAACTCATTGGTACGTGTCGGGATTTGAACCGCAGCCCTCTCGGTAAGAAGGCGACAGTCCACACCATTGAGCCACCGACGCTCTTCAACGTGTTGTTTGGCTTATATAAACAATTAAAAACCAGATGCACAATCTCACTCAAAAGTGTCTGCGGTGAAATTATGCCAATCCGTCTGTTAAACAATATTTTCTTTCTTAACCACATCTCTCGTACATGTCATAGTGACATTGTAGTATACTCGTGCTTTTGATTTTGTACCCTTTTAATGACGTCTTAAGGTCAATTTAGTGAATCATTTTATGTCATAATTATAACATGTGTCAACGTATGTGTCAAGCGGCTAGGACCTTGCTTTGCTGATATTTTTTCGCGATTATGTATATACTCGTAGTCAGGTTGTTTGGTAACTTTAATTCACGATAATTGCTAGTTGCTAGCAACATCAAGTACATTAATAACACACCGTTCAAAGTACAATCGAAAACATAACACCGCACCGTGGAGTCAGTCCGCCCGACTCCCGTTGCTCCATCATTTATTCACCCCAACGAAACTATCATCCGATACAATATATTGTGACAGCCTTCACTTGTCAGTCCCAACGCAAAAATGTGAACGCGGGCAGACGAGATTAAAGTGGAGTATTTTAAAGACGAAGTTTGTACCTTGACTTCTAAACATTGGCATCGATGGCTCGACAGCATGGACTGTTCCCCTCCGATCTGGAGCAGGTTCAAATGCCGCCACGTACCTTTTCGAATTTTTATGTACATTTATCCAACGCTCTTACGGTGAAGGAAAACGTCGTGAGGAAACCTGCACACGCCTACTAAGAAATTTAAAGGTTGTGCGTGAAGTCGGCCAATCCTTATTGTACATGCGTGGACGACTAAGGCCTAAACGCCTTATACAGGTAGGCTCGTGCCCCTTGGTGGGGACGTATAATGAGCTGATAATGATGAAACGAAGTAAAAAAAAATAAATCGAAACATTACATAGTAGATTATATTAATCGTTTTAGTTTCATACAATCTTCTCACTATAGTGTTTGGTCTGCGTTCATCATTAAAACTTAACCTTGCTTTCCCTTCTCATTCATCCCATTCATTCACACAGTTTTTACTTTCGACTTTGGAACTCTCTGCCAATGTCCATCCGTCGGTCTCCTTCTGTATCTCTTTCAAAAGTCGCTTAAGTATTACTTGCTTAAACTTAAAATTCTATTCTTCTAATGTATCTCCAAATGTATGTATATATATAGATATTATAATTTCATAAGTATTTATTTATACGTAGAATTATAAGATATTGTAACTTTGCACAATCTTGCCCTTTCTTGTATTTTTTTCTGTGCCTGTGAGGTTGTCTGGAAGAAATCGCTTCTAGCGATAAGACCGCCTAAATTGCACGCGGGCCGATCCCTAGCAGTTGACATCCATCTGCTACCCGCCACCTTAACCAGATCATCCGTCCATCTGGTTAGGGGTCGGCCAACAGGTTATTTATTAAGAAATTTGATACTAGTTTTGATGTTTTATAATATAAGTCATAAAGGAATGATCTGCCTTTTTATTGAAATGGTACCAAAATATCATAAGTTTTGATAAATTTTTAGTCACCTTAGTAATTTTGACCGTTAAACTTCGCAAACTTGATAAGATAAGATTCTTTATTTGCACAGAATATAGGTTTTACAAAGTGTATATATATTTTGTAGAGTGGTACATGCTACATTCTGCCTGTCTTAGGCATGCAAATATTGGTAATTTATAATAAATAATTGATTCGACTCTAGGTTATTATAACATTTCTCAAAATTAAATTCACTAACATTTACTCTTACAATTAGATTTAACACATATAGCACGGACGGTACAACTTGATCAATTAATAAACAAATGTCATTAAATTGTATACATACTAATAAATAATATAATTATTACATCGGAATTTCATTAAATCGGAAATCATTACTGAATAAAATTAACAAATAACATTTACTTGATTATATTAAGCATACCTAACAACAATGAGTCATATTCACATATAAAGATGTCGCAGTATATTATGATTTATTACAATATTTCATTAATATTTAGAGTCAATTCAAATCAATTAAAATATGTGATTGAAATATTCTTGCCCTTTCTCGTTCAAGTTCTGTTGTATTTCGCATAATGATAAGTACGCCGAACTGGCAATTTCTATTTTTGAATGTTTTTGTAGTATTTTATGTATTAAAAAACAAAATATAATTTTTATTTATTATTATGATATGAGTCATGGACTTCTTTCCCGGGTTGCGCGTGCACCTAAAAGTAGACAATATTAATTAATATTAATGTTGTCGATATAAAGTCTTTCATTATACAAAAGAGTCCCGGAACTTCACCTCCAACCGATTTTAATAAAGACCATCCAAGACACTACGCTATCTATCTCCAATTTTTTTTTCCACAAAATATAAAAAAGCGTCAATAAGAGCATTCTCGTCTGTTCAGTTACCGAAATTCCCAATGGTACCAATGATCTGCTAAGGCCCAAGTTAAGTTACATTTAATTGGAGCCTGTCCAATCCTTGTTCACCTTTACCTGCCTAAACGTCTGTCATATTACAGACCCGCGGCCATCTTGATTCGATTATGAGGCGTTCAGTTCAGTAAATTATTGATTGGCTAAGAGTATTTTGAAGTACGCTAAATTGGTAATAAATAATGGTTGACTGTGGGTTATAAATGTATTCAAGAATAGCTTTAATTTATCGCACACCATACTAACTGGGCTTTGAAAATTACCTTTTGAACTAGAAATATTTTTTTTTCGGCACCATGACTTGAACACCGCATACGTTGCTCCACGCTAGTCTGGGAAGACTACCGTCTTGGAGGGATCCAAGACTTACATTAAAAAGTACTTCATAATACACGATACTACTTATCTTCTACCAAAAAACAATACAAATCATATTTTTTACATACTTAACATAGAATAAGCAGTATATTTAAACGTTGCTCGGAAAATCTAAAATGTGTGACGTTATTTACAGCCTGAATACCTGACGTAGTAGAATATTTCCCTGACTGTTCAGTCTCAGATATTTTCTTCATGTCTACATTTAGAACTGTGAACCGTAAAGTTCAGACATAAAGCACAAAGTCGCAAAACAAAAGCCTGCAGAAGTCCTTCAGTCTAGTAACTCAATACATTAGATCTGTATTTGCTTCTTAAAGCTTATTCCACAGGTTTTCACTTGAAAAATATACATCGGAAATGGGCACGGATTTTTGTCTCAAGTATATTTTGTGTTTGCATTTACAAATTGAGTGAATAGTTACTTATTTTTCATGTGTGTTAACTGGGTTGACTTTATACTTGATTGATTTATTTGGTAATATTAGCGTCAAAAGTGACTGAACATTTTGTATGGGTTTTTTCTTGAAGAATTTTGATGTTCCAAATGTTTCTTCGCATATTGTTTTTATTTAGGGTGTTTACTTTACCTGGGTTAACTTTGATCGTCATTGACTTATTCTGATACTGTCAGCAACAAAAGTGACTGCTTTACCTACCTCGAAATGGTCTGCTTTACCTTTTCCTGCCTCGGATAGGTCTGCTTAACCTTTACCTACCTCGGATAGGTCTGCTTTACCTTTACATACCTCGAATAGGCCTGCTAAAAGCACTGAGTAATATTTCGATACCCATGCAGACGTCACGACGTGTCCCACCAATCCAATTTCTCATAAAGTCCATTAACAAACAAGGACCATTATTAAAGCCATAGGCGTACACCGTGTTTCAAAGTTAACCATCGGCTAACCGTAAATAACGTTAAACCTGAAATTTATCGTCGATATCAACTCTACGGTAATTATACAGTCATTCTCATATTTTCAAATTAAACCCGACACCGCGGCGTGTTCGCAAATCCTTGAATAATCGTAGATTTTGGGGCGTATCGCGAATGCGGTATTAACGTGTACCCCTTGTGTGTTAGTACAGCGTTAAGGCATAAGCGAGAGCGTTTTACATGCTTGTCGGCACGTTTAAAAACGGTAGAAAATTATTAGTTTATCTGGAATTATTACCCGTTAAACAATCGTTTTCAGATTTATCTCAAAGATTTTTATCGCCTCCGTCGTATAAAAAAATTGTTTTTAATGTTATGAACCTTTTTGAAATAACTTAGCATCATCATAAGAACCATTTGCTATGCTTAAAAGAGATCAAACATACATATAACTAGTCTGATAGTTTTATAAATTTTTTTTTCTTAGTTTTGCTAATTGGTTCAATAGTTTGATGGCTATAGTTTGATCTTCATCAGTAGTGATTTGTTTGATTTTTTGCATTAATGAAAGTTGGAAAGAATTGCAAAGGGATGCCGCCATGTACCATATCTCTTTCTTACAATCACGTAAAGATCAACTTTGAGTCTCGTCCTAGATCACGGGCCTAAGACTTTCTTAGTTGAATTATTTATAGAATGAATCGTAAGAAACTCAGTACTGTTATCTGAACGTGAAAAGTGTATAGATATCAAGCATTCATTATATTAGTCATAAATTAATCAATCAAAATATGAAGTTATTTAATTTTAAATCTTTCATACCGCTCGACGCCTTATACTTGCAACCCATCACAGTACCATGATAAATCGACTTTTGAAATACATTTTAGTAATCCGCGTAAGGATTAAAAACAGTTAATAAGTCTCGTTGTTCTCGTGTATTGCCTTTTGTTGGCTTTAATGCCAAATGTACTGATTTTCCGTAACACCTAAGAGGTGTTAAATTCTCATTACGTTTGTTAACACAGCACAGTGGAGATTTGTGTTTCCGCATTTACTTCCGTGTGACTAAAAGCATAATGTTGTACAGCATGATATTATATTATACATTGTATGGTCAACTACTATGTACTAAATGATATTTAAATAAAGAATTATTAATAATAAAAATCAGTGATAGAATAGTTTCGTACCATGTTTAAAGATGGACGGATATTTTATTGTAGCACAAAAACAAATTTTAAAATATTAACGCAAAACATATAGCCATATGGGCGATTAAAGACATGAATGTCTGATGAATTTTAATAGTAAAATATAAACCAGCATCGTAACAAATAAAGACAGAAAATTATTTTTTTATGAAATTTATTCGGCAGATAATTATATAATGCCTCACAGAAAACCCTTTTTTATGTCATACATAAGTGACACGCCTGACTATGACTGATGCACTGTTGAATGAAATAAATAACAGTAGTAAGTAATTATTTTCCGTTAACACGACCCTGCAGTCGTCAGCCGAGACGAAAGATGTTAGGTCTCTTACCCAGCAATTTTACTGGCTACATCCCGAAATAAAAATCACATGAGCAGATGAACGGCGGGAACTCAAAACTGTTACGGTATAGAAATAAATAACATCAGAACCTCCTGATTCGTGTACCGTTTCAATCGTAAGTTAAACGTAGAGTTATAAATCATGACTGGACGAACAGCCTAATAAACTTGAGGTAGGGTTACGAATATTTTGAGGAGTAGCAGTTTTGAACTATATCTTTCATATGTTAGAGTCTGTATATATCTTCACTGTTATCTGTGTATGAGGTTTCTTTGGCATTTTGTCTTTGTCGGCATCTCATCGGTTGTTTAATTTATCTTGTCCGGTGAAGCTGTGTAGCCTGCCCGTGAGTAAATATGATAAGTCATTTCCAAAGTCGAATGGAACATAATTATATTACATAATTTTTGAAAAAAAAAAAATGGTAAGATCTTTAATAGGAATCACTTATTAGTATCACTTATGTTCCATTAGAAAAATAAATCGAAAATGCAAGTAAAATACCTTGAATGTATAATTATTATTTTCATATATAAATACATAATAAATAAATAAATACAATTTTAATTATGAAACCGAGTTTTATTTTTCCGTTCCATCATTTCTGTTGAAGTAGGTGAACCTTAAACAATAGTACCTAAGGGTTTTTGTACGGTTTTACAAATCTTTGTATTGAATAAATATAGAAAGTCATGTTGTTTCAAATTATTTTGCTACATTCCTTAATAACACTTTTTCATAATATCAAATTACAATATCAAAGATGAATTGATTTAATCAAAGTTCAAAATATAATCAAAAGTCCTTACCGTAGTAGGTAACGTGCTAGGTAGGTTCAATAACCGTAAAGCAATAAATAAAACAATAGCTATGAATGTCACCAAATGAAATAACAAAGATAGAGCTATTGAAAAGACAAGAAGGACCACTTAGTTCACGATAAATTCGGAAACTAATTTATTACAACTTCTTACGTTGGAAAGTTCGGTAGTGACATAACGACGATGCTATTGGTAAGTTGCTCACGATTTCTTTATTTATTTCATAAAATAAATCAATTGCTGCTACGAATATGAGAATAAAAATGACACACCTGCAAAAAAATATGTATCGAATACCTTTAAAAGTAGGATTTACCACTAAAAATAATATAATCCATAATTAATCATTGTCTTATTTTGGTCAGCAACTTAAGTTGGAAATTTTATTGACTTGTAATTAACTTAAAGCTTATTTTTTATTTGATCGATATTATTTATATTATATCGCTAAACAATCTAAACGTCATGATTTATCATCAACTCATTAAACGTCCCCACCGAGGGGCACGAGCCTACCCGTATAGGGTAGGTTAACGTCATGATTACTATTTCGGGAATTATCTACTAAATTTCGAATGATTGTAGTCGTAATAATTTGGCTTTTAATTAGTTTTAATAATATATACGACTTCTCATTAATTTCAATTATATTATTCAATTTAATTATAAGTTTCTTATTATTAAATAATTTTCTTCAATCCTTTAATTTTGTCGACCCGTTGCAAACTCGGTTAAAAGGGTAACAATCCCTTGCCTTCTAAAATTTAAATTAAATCCATACCTTCTGTTTATATTATCCACTGATATTCCCAGCATCTTCTTTATATCTTTGATTAGGACATACTTTAATAAAAGTAAGTTTATGGATCGTCACGAATTTATTGTTATTGGCCTTTTAATTTGGAACATTAATTTAAGAGGCGAACCGTGTTGGACATCGATATTAAACGCATGGGTTTGACTCCTTTGTTAATATTAATGTTATTTTATTTCTTTTCTTTAAATAAACTCAACCCTAGGCTTTGTATTAGCTCTTTTTTTGTTTTTTTTTTTATAAAGTATTCTGTTACTGTTAATAAGGACTAAAAACCTGATTTTACTTACTCAATATATCCTTCTATTAAATGAATGCTTAATAAACAAAATATTTAAGAGACCTAATGCCTCTTACTAATCCACAAGTTTATGTAATTTTACAACAAAAAAAAATAAACATATTAAAAAATATACCTGCCAATGTATGTATTTTCAAAAAGTATATAAGTATGTTAACATCACTATACAGTATAAAACAAAAAAGCATTTTCAGTCCCTATGTCCTTATGAACCTTTTCTCTATCTGCGCTTAAATCTTTAATCCTACGCAACGGATTTTGATACGGTTGATTCAAGAAGACGTTTTATTTATAATAACATTCCATTAAATAGTGGGGATTGTTATTTTTTAGGTTTGTAATATGATATCGTAAATAATTTCATTCTTTCCGATTCTACATTGCAAACGCAGGGTGAAACCTATTAGATTTATCAAAATAATTTGCTGAGTAATGTAGACATTGAAAAGGTCTACAGAAAACTTCGTGTTGGTATACGTTAATCTTTTATGGATATCCCAAAATATATTTTTTTGTGTCATTTACTTTTTACGACAAATAATAGCTAATTTTCGAAGCGATTTTAACCAATATGGCATTAATCCTGATCCAGTTAAATACCTTAAATACATTGTTGATTTTATATGGATCTATATGGCCCTGAAAATTATATGATACTACAGATTTGAATGTAGCGGTAGGTAGCGTTTGCGGCGGTACCGGCCGACCGAGGAGGCGGAAGACGTGTCACCATTGCACCTGTGCGGAGCAAGGGTGGATCGCTAGTTAAATAAAATTCGTATCATATACTCCAATATAACCAGACTTGTTTGTGCACACAGATTAAATTATTTCATTGCTGTTGCAACTATTATAAAATGTATATAATTCTAATTTTTAAAATAAGCTCAGTTTTCGCCTTAATGTGTATTTTCTATTAAGTATTGCGTCGCGGGGGGTAATTAATTCCTGTATAAACGTCAGTTGGTAACAAAATATTGAAATTCCTAGTTTACTACAGTATTTTGTTGCTATGGTTATTACATGTCAAAACATGTTTAATACGAATTTACGTGTCTTGTGAGGCGAATCGATAACTTAGGTAATTTATAGCGAGCATAAAATGTAATTTTAAAGGTCTACCAGATGGTTAAAAAATATTTTCCTTTGAATTTTATAATTGGTTATTGAATGAACAGACTTACTGAGGGCCGATTGATGTCCCCCGTTCTTTCCCTCCTCAACCTGTTTCGAATAATTTTGGGTCACACATCCAATATAAATTAATAAATTTGGTATTTTAAATGTATTTTCATTACATTTTTTGTATTCTTTTTGACGTCCATAAGTGCTTTTTGTAAGCCTAAGCTGATTAAATGAATTTTGACTTTGACTTTTGACTTTGAATATTCGACCATTGCAAAATTTGTTCGACTTGTACATACAAACATAGGATTATGGTACCTACATGGAAAAAATAGAATGCGCAGTGCTTAAATTATTTAATACCGTTATTCAAAGCATTTAATTAAGGCGTACAAATCATAGAACGATTGCTTAATTATCCAAAATGTTAATGAAATAAAAGAACGTGATAACTTAGGGTACGCTTGCGATTGGTGAAGTCTGGGCGTTTCAATATTGATCGTTTGTATTGCGAAACAATATTGATGATCGCATACGAGTACGTTTTATTTTCAGTAAGAATTTTTGACGACCCTTTTGGTAATGGTTGAGACGTCGGCTACTACACAAGAGTTCGATCACCGGTCAGTACAAACATTTGTGTGCATGAACATATCTGATTGCGTTGGTCTGGGTGTTTTCTATGTATAATATGTATGTATTTTCAAAATAAGTATGTTTATCCGTTGTTTAGTACTCACGCATAACTTGGGGCTAGATGGCGCTGTTTGAAAGTCAGTGAATATTTATTTATTTATAATTTTATCTATAATAAAGCGGAGAATCGGGATATATGGCGCAAAATGAGGCAGACCTATACCAGAAGAGAACTGCGATTGGTTAAAGAGAAAAAGAGAGTGAAAAGAAAATAATCGGAAGCCCTATGATTATTGTTTTATGAACTTATGAGGCCCTGTTTTGCGTTCTTTTTTTAAATCGTAATCTTTACAATTTTAATTTATTATACTAACCATATGAATCCATGCACAATAAATAATATTGTGTAACAAACACTCAACGTAAGAAACCAAATGCATTCATTTCAAAAACTCATTAATTTTGACGACCCATTTGGTGTTGCGGTTGAGAGGCCGGCTGCAACACCAAGGGTTCCGGGTTCGATCCACAGTACAAACATTTGGGTGCATGAACATGTCTGTATGTAATGGTCTGGGTGTTTTCTATGTATTATATTATACATAGAAAACACCCAGACCATATTATGTATAACTTGTAAGTTGTATACCACTGTTACCAATTGAAGTGAATAAATGAATTATGAAATATTTATGTATTTACAAAAAAAAATATAAAAGTATGTTTATCCGTTGTTTAGTACCCATAATACAGGCTTCGCGCTTAACTTGGGGCTAGATGGCGCTGTGTGAATGTCAGTGGATATTTATTAAGTTATAAAAAAAACTGGTACAAAAATCAATGTAGAGCTCACGAGGATAATATATCAAATGTACTGGTTATCCATAAGAATTGTATTCGTCGAAGTCACACAAATAATATTATTAAATAAAATAATTTATTTAAAACTTGTAATTTTGCCTTACAAGTTCGTAGAGTTTTGAAGTGATAAAATATAATAGGTATCTGGCGTAAAATGGGGTTGCCAATAGCCATCAATGTCCTACGATAAGTTAAAGAGCGAGAAAAAACAGTAAATCGTTATTAAAAAGTTATATTCTGGTTGCTACTTTTCTAATATTCGCTTCGTTAGAGATTCTAACAATGAATATGACTATAACCTATCCAAAGTATCTCGTGATATTGGTCCCTGACATAAGATGTATCTATGAATAAATAAATAATAATGTTACGAATTGACGTAATTAAAATGACATTAAATTTTTGTCATTTTAATTACGTCGTAATTGAACCCCCAGCTCGTAACAATAATAATATCTACTGACATTTGCACAGCGCCATCTAGCCCAAGTTAAGCGTAAGCCTGTATTATGGGTACTAAACAACGGATAAACATACATATATACATTTTTTTTGTAAATACATACTATTATACATAGAAAACACCCAGACTATTATAAACAGACATGTTCATGCACACAAATGTTCGTACTGCCCGGGATCAAACCCGGAACCCTTGGTGTTGCGGCCGACCTCTCAACCGCAACACCACATGAAGTTAATTACAAGTCACTACATTTTTCTCATTTAACATTACACGGTAGCTGCTCTAATAATGGCCTACGAGAGGCCTTCAACCCGTTGTTAACGTCACAAATCACGCCCACCGCTTAATTTATGGCCACAACTGTCGCTAGATGGCGCTATAATTATATTGTCTATTAATAAAGACTGACATGTTAATTTTTGAATAGAGGTGTGTCGGCAGTTTGTCTTGTTACACCCACTTTTTTGTAAGGTTAAATATTAAGGTAAGTGTATTATTATGCAAATTGGCCTATAAAGGTTGATTCGTTAGTGTTTTCGGCTACGTGCTTGGCTTTTGTTTTGATTTGATTATTTTGTATTAGTGTGTGTATATCTATGGAAAGCGTTATATTGACGACCCATTTGGTGTTTCGTGAGACGTCGACTGCAACTCCAAGGGTTCCGGGTTCGAACCCGGCAGTACAACATTGTGTGCATGAACATGTCTGTTTGTAATTGTCTGGGTGTTTTCAATGTATATTGTGTGAGTATTTTACAAAAAAAAAAATATAAACTTACTTTATCCGTTGTTTAGTACACATAATACAGGCTTACGATTAATTTGGGTAGATGGCGCTGTGTGAATGTCAGTGGATATTTTATTTATTGGCTTGTCTTTTGTAGCAGTTGTTATGGGTTTTGGTCCCGATAATGAGTCGTCTAGGTAGGAATCACCGCAGTGCCAGATATGGCCCCGTGAAATAAGAGTGTTTTGCAATTATATGGTTCAGGATGAGGGCACTGTAGCTAGTAAATCTAACTGTATCGTCGTCTAGGTTGTCGGGCGCAGAGCAGTGTTGACGGAAAAATAATGACTAAGTACTACTGTAATAATTTCCATCAACACTGCTTTTGTCGTGTTCAGGCTTTTTTACCAGGTGAGCGCTCTGAACACTGAACGTTCCTTTCACTTATGACATAAAAGTGTTTACCTACGATAATCTTCTCTCTTTCTCTTCAACCTATCGCAGTCCACTGCTGGACATAGGTCTCCTCCATTTTGCGGCAGATATATCGGTCCTCCGCTTCTCTTATCCAGCTTCACCAGCGACCTTTCGCAAGTCGTCGGTCCATCGGCCGGAGGCGTACCACGCTATGCTTGCCAAGACGCAGTCTTCACTCCGAACTCGTTACATTTAAATCCATTAATTCATAAATATTATGCGTTTACCAAAATCTAGTAATTAGCGCGAGGGCTACTACTAATTAACATGCGTCGGTACTAATGAATATAATTTGTGATACAATAATGACGATGATGAATACATAATACCCATGGTTAGCTAATTAGCCCCACAGATTTCCCAATTCAGGAGATGGGGCATGCCGCGTTTAAAGTGCGACAACTGTAAGCTCAACGAGCATACACTGGCTACCAGTTTACGCTCTGTGAGACGAGTCAATACGCACGAATATTAGAAGAAATTACGTTTTTCCCCAAAATGCCATCCTGTGCAATAGTAACATGCCATCATCGCAATGAATCAGTAAATTTACCAAGAAATATAATAACTTTTCACAGGTAAGAACCGAAAAGAAATTGCGCACACTGGACTGCCTATAAACTTGGCGGCTTGTCAGTCTAATGTATCACTAAAATTTCAAATACAAAACAATTACCAACATGAGAATTATATGTATCAGCATTTTCATTTACTTATTTTTTTCTGGGAAACACTTTTGTATCCGATTCCTCACCACACTAGCCAATAGCACTCATTGACACACTCAATGGCGTAACTACACGCTTGTTCGGTTGCAAATGCTCCAGTAACTATCGCAGTCAAGTAGTCGGTAATACGATAAGGGTCGAAAAAATCAGTAATCTCAAGTGTCCCAGATGTGCTTTGGGAGCACGCTTATACGTTTTCCGTATTAGGCCTACAAAGTGAACGGCCAGGACGCTCACCTGATGGTAAGTGATACGCTGACCATGACAGAGCGTCATTGAGAAGACCAACTGATAAGTTATGATTCTCCATAAATGAATCAGATGACGTCAGATTTTAGGTCTTTATACCCGCAATTTCATAGCTAGTCAAATTACGGGTATACAAGACATTGGCATAACTATCTCGCTTGAAACAGCTTTTCAGCATGCGTTAATCGCTTCACCGGGTAGCTGGTGAGCAAAAAACCCTAAGTCTTATAAAAATATGCAAACCCTAGGATATCCACTTTTTGAAGTACCATGCTTTAGAATGATGACAGTAGCGGGGACCAACGGCTTGATTGATGATTTTAAGCCTCACCCATCGGATCGTACATAGCCCACTGGATAAACTGGATTACTACGTTGAAGTGGTGGAGGGCACATAGTGCGTAGTCCGCGGAGAAATCAGTGGAAGATACCTTCGTTCACTAGTACACATATTAAGCTGGATTTTAGATGATGACCCAAATTCATAGATACATATATCTACATATATAGGATGTTTAGCGCATGGACCGACAGAATTTCTTTGGGGGTTAGGATTACGCTTCTTTTCTCCGGTAGACGCAATGTCTTAAATTTCAGAGTAGTTGAGGTATGATTTTTTTTCTATTATTTTCTTTAAATACCCAATTTCATGCTTTTAAATCGTCATTACATTTGATTTGTTGTTGCAACTCCGCAAGATGTCTTGTCCTTGTATTCTGTCATATATTCTTATTCTTAATAAATGTTATTTGATATGATTCATATCGGGGAAAAAAATTGAGACGTTTCAAAATGAAATCTGTGTAAATTTTATAACAAGTGGCAACTTCTAAATAAATTGCAAATGGAAGTAAATGCCATTTTTAATGTAGCTTTCTTATACGAAAACCTAAACACCATATTATATGTGTACCTAAAGGCTTTTGTGCACACATTTCAGCCCTTATTCTAGAACAAGACTCATGCGTTGATCTTTACTAGAATAGAGTTGGTTAGGGATATCGCTTTATACAATACATAGCGCCATACCCTTCTTACCCAATTTAAGTAAAGATCAACGTTGAGTCTCGTTTTAGAATACGGGCCTTAAATATGAAAATACATTTCACAACAAACAAAATAAGTATACAGGCCCTGGCATCGAATATGAAATCGCAATGCGTTTAAAATTGGGTATTTCATTTCTCAATTAATCCTGTTGTGTGCAACACTTTTTCCGGTGGTAAATAAAGAAAATTCCAACGTCGTAGTTAATTAAAACAGCGTTAGCTTGGGGTCCGAGTTCAAGCGGAGCAATAAATAATTATATCACCTGTTAGGATATGGTAATCACTAGGATACATTACATCAATTAGTATATAATATACTATATAATAGTAATAGGTAATCAAGAATTTTTGAAATGTATTATTTCTGTCATTTTTCTCTTAAATTAGTTATCGCTCAAATTAAAAAAACCTGAACAGCTAAAAACACCCACGTAGAAATTTACAGGAATGTTAACATCTAATGGTATGCCTAAAAATTTAATTAATTTTTTACTAAGCATAAAGCCTGCGCAATATGACGTATTAGTAATTTGGAATTCAGTGGTAAAGGTAATGGACTTTTTTTTATTTCGGATGGACTTTTCACTGAGAAACATGAACAGAAAGAAGGTGGAAGCTTCACTGGGCAAGTAGCAATTATTACAAATAACTTTAAAATATATCATCAACACTAGCTCATTGAACGTCCCACCGAGGGGCACGAGCCTACCCGTAAGGGTGTTTAAGCCTTATTCGTCCACGCAAGTCCAGTGCGGATTGGCCGACTTCACGCACAACCTTTGAATCTCTTCCCTGTGTAGAGGTTCCTCACGATGTTTTCTTCACCGTAAGAGCGTCAGATAACGTACATATAATATCGAAAATTCGAAAACACATTGGTACGTGGCGGGATTTGAATCTCAGCCCTCCCGGTAGGATTGAAACAGTCCACGCCATTAAGCAACCGACGCTCTGAAAAATATATAGTTAAATGAATTTAATTTACCTTTGATACAATATCTTGCATTTTACTTTCAACTCGCTCGAACTCGCACTGCACCTCTTGCAACACAGACCGTAGGCAAAGGCCGCTGAGTGCGCTTTATTGAATTTCATGAAATTCCTAACACATGCCGTACAGAGTTTTAACTCATAAAGGGACGTGTGAACTAATAGTTCAAAACATAGTCTCAAAGCTAACTTTTGTATGTTATTATAAAGTATATTCACCAAAAAGAGAGGAAAAGATCGTCATATGCATTAGTACCGGAATTCAGCCTATTTTTCCCTTTGAGGCAGATTTGTTACAATAAATGTGTTTTTGTACGATGAAGGGTTACATAGGCGGTGATATTACTCAAAGCAAAAAAACGCATTAATACGGACAATTAAGTAACCTCTTTTTTTTCAAAAGAAAAGCACAGCAATATATTAAGAAATTATTAATAAGTAAGCTGACCGGTTACTATTTTAGTATAGCAATCTTCTCAATTCTTTATTGCAAAACATATGAAGTTAAAAGAAGTTCATTTTTTTATAACGGTTAACATATGGACCCTGAAAAACAACAATACACTTAACTTTTAAACACTATTTACAAAATACCTTGTACATGCAATATCATTAACAAAATAAATTCACGAACATATTTTAGAGTAACTGCAATTAATGAGTAAGAATTTCTAACACCTACTAAGGCTATGCGTGTGGGAAGGCATATTCCCTGCAGCTGGACATACAGGCTGGTATGATGATGATCTGTCATTGACTTCAGTACTAAAAGCTAGCTCACTTAACAGTAGCGTATAATAATATAATACAAACCAAATTATGTAACTAACTAAAGAGAACTTCAATCTGATTCACGATAAACACCCGCCGTTACCATAAAATAAGCCATTAATATTGGAAACGAATGATTTATAAGCGAAAACCGTCCTTATTGCTTTGAATTAGGGCGGTGGTAGTTAAGCAAACTTATTGGCGGGTATACCAAAATAAATACCTAATCCACGGGCCAGTATTAAATTATTGTGGGCCATATCGTAAAACTGAAACGCTCCTGTACGATACAATATTTATTTTTATTAAGTCCTAACACTCACAGTACACGCGGATCGCGGCGGTAATTTGAATAAAATGATATTAAAGACAAACGATATTTTTCCATTGACATAGTATATTTACATGAATGTATTTAACTTAGTTAGAGGGTTGATACGGAGTCATCTATTAAGACTTATGTCCGCTTAGGGGGATATCGCTATCCCCCTAACTATAGCTATCCCCCTCTAACTCAATTTAAGTTAAGATCAACGTTAAGTCTCGTTCTAGAATACGGATTTTTTTGAAGTAAATATCTGCATATTAGAGAAAATAGATTGATTTCTACGGAATCTCTCTTTGAGGCTAAAAGGCTAAATACAAAAACTCTAATCACGGGATATTTAAATGACTTTACACTTCATCTTACACCAATACACGCGACGTTTTCAGCGAACAGTGCGTGCGCTTTATTTTTTCGCGTTGTACCTACATTTTGCGGCCGTAACAGCAACTAATTGCTTTCGGAAACGCTTTATGTGATCGTATATCACCTGGAAAATGATTTATCCGTATCGCCCGGTTTTCTTTGTCGCGTTTTAGCTAGATACAGTACGAATTTGAGTTCGGTCGCATTGTATTTAGGGCGACGTATAGTGGTTTTGACAATCTATGCTTACATATTTTATTAAAATTATCTAAATATTTTATAATGTTATTTTAAACGGAGATCTTAAGGACTATCTAAAATTATCCGAATAAGTTAATTTTAAAAACCTTATTAACCATTATACATGTATTTTGCAGTATGCTGATTGGTCTATAGCATTTTCACATTTATGAAGTCGTTTTCGAATATTTCGGCGCGAGTACATAGGTAAGCCTTTTTAGTTGTGTTACAATTACTGTTATAAACTAAATGTTCAAATTTCTAGATCATGGCTGTTCAATTTCGATGTTGAGCTGAAGTCTGACTTCAAAGGCCAAGCTTGTACGTTGCAGCGGTCTACGCGTCGCGGTTAATCCCGCGAGCCATTATCGCGTGGAATAGTTTGGACGCAGCCAGTGTCTATTATCCGACTGCGCTGTAGGCTATCTAATACAGCCATGTGTAAGGTACGAAATGAAACAGCTGTACGTTTACGATTGTTCTAGAAAAATATAAGAACCTAACGCCGTGTAAAAAATTCGTCATACAAATCTAATTGATAATAACGACAGTCTTCGGTGAAGCCTGGATAAGGATGAACGGAGGACTGTGTGATATGCGCAAATGAGAGACCTATGTCCAGCAGTGGACTGTGATAGGTTATAGAGAACGGGATATAATACCAGTACGTTGCTGAACTTAGAGCCGACTAAGGGGTACGACAGTGATAAATTAACTGAGGGTACTCATCAATGGTTAAATGTAAAAGCAGTGTTCTTTGAATACACCTAACCTTTCACGAGTACCTACCGTAATCTCCAACACAGGCGAAGGAGCAGGTGCCAAGCGTGGTGATATTGATAAATGCTTCACTATCGTGAATAAGACCCTTAGTCCAACATATTATGTTCATTACATATTGAGCCATAAGTCTCTGTGGTAAAATGCTGCCGTCCACTAGCTAAACACCTTTAACTGACGAGCACAATTTTTCAATGTTAAACTGAAAACCCTGTTTTCAGCCTTAATCTTAATACATAGAAAGACCCAGACCAATACAAACAGACATGTTTATACACACAAATGTTTTGTACTGTCCGGGGATTCATCCCGGAACCATTTAGTAGTAGCCGACGTCTCAACCATTAAACCAAATGGGTTATCGAATTATACTGATGGTAAGAGACGTGTATCGTCCCTGTATGGAGCATGCTCAGCCCGAAAAAAAAAAATATGCAATTAGCCGCCTAACCACTAGTAAGTCCCAGATATTATGAAGTTCCTACCTAAAATGTTTTTATCACTTTGAATATTTTGGACCGTGGCCAGCTTTATTATCCTGCTGCATATAAAACAGAAGCTGGTGTAACAATTTAAACATAAGCGACTCCATTATTTCTGACAACCATAGTTTTATAAATAAATAATACTAGGCATATTTCTCAAAGTTAGGGCTTACGCTAAGCTGTAAGTATTAATAATCAGGCGTGTATTAATTACTACTTACTTTACTGGATGATAAAGGTTATAATAATATATCTGATTTCGATTATTTTAAGAATCAGGATAAATTATAACAGAATCACACTGTAAAGGAAAACATCGTTAGGAAATCTGCGCACGCCTGTGAAGAGATTCAAAGGTTGTGCGTGAAGTCGTCCAACCCGCACTGGGCCGGCGTGGACGACTAAGGCCTATACGGGTAGGCTCGTGCCCCTCGGTGGAGACGTTTAATGTACTGATGATGATGATAACAGAATCAATTTAAAATCAACCTCCCTTTAAAGCCCCAACATAGGACACACGACAAAGTCTCAGTTAAATAGCTCTAATACTTTATTTAGATTTTATTGGTATCTAAAAAATTATCATTTCCTTACTGACACACTGACGATCATTAAAATTTTGGCTACTTCCTCAAGTGCTGAAAAATGTTTAGAACACTACTAACAAGAAAATTCATAAACTTATAACTTTCGACCATCCCTTAAAATGTGAGGGTGGAATTTTATATATTTTTTTATGAACGAACCTAATTTTATGTTTTACGACTGAATATTTACACGGAACTGTAGAAAGTAACTAAAAAACCTTTTAATAAGTACTTAAGAAAAATAAACACTAAATGCCTAGCAACTTACAAAAAGAATTGAAATCCCACCAAAAACATTCATGTACAATGTTGCCAAGTCGACTACATAAGGTTTGTAGATCAGAAGCTAATTATTCACATCTCCTCCACGATGGTAGCGAAACAGCGAAGTCATACATATTTGCTGCTATGTTGAATTTGGAGTACTACACTATGGAGTACCAGCATAGCTCGCCGGATTTACAAGTTGAAGTGTCAATGAGGTGGTAACGTAAATCGCGGAGCTTTGGATATTGGAGCATCGGGTGGGGAGACCATAGTAGCAAGCAGGGCGTTATTCGGACCGATGGATCGACGACTTGAGGAAGGTCTCTGGAGTAGACTGGGTGGGGAAAGCGAAGAATCTATTCAAATTACCGCAGTCCACTGCTGGACATAGGTCTCCCCCATTTTGTGCCAGATATCCCAGTCCTCCGCTTTTCTCATCCAGCCTTCACCAGGTGACGACCGAAAGAAACGGGATACCGGTGTAAAATATAATCGAGTACATTGGATTGCTTAAGTATGGACGGAGCACGTAGAACATTGGTGACTACGAAGTCACTGTCGTTCTATTTACTGATATATCTGTAAAATGCTAATTATATCTGTACATAAATAATATGTTAGTTTGTACTATCCTCTCGTACACACCTCAACCTATCCCATTTAACTGCTGGACATAGGTCTCCCCCATTTTGCACAAGATATCCCGGCCCTCTGCTTTTCTCATCCAGCCTCCACCAGCGACCTTTCGCAAGTCCTCGGTCCATCGGTTTATCCTTTCGTACATGACATCGTTATCGTAACCAGAAACTTGAGTACCTATAAACTGGAAACGTTATTACGGTAAAAACTCATAAGTTAGCATTATAATCATCAAGAAATAGTACAGTTTACTTTTCTAAAGAAATATACCAATCTTATTTCAAGATCTCCTACTACGTTTATTTTTAAAAGTTTCCTCAGTTCAAGTCGCAAATCACACGCCAACTGGCGCGCAACTTACAAAACTTGCCAACGCTAAAACCAACAGCCAAACATAGAGCAAACCGAATAATTTACCGCCGCCGAAATTAACGCGCCAAACATTTTTACACATAGCCCGCGGACCGGATGCGCCGCCATTTCCTATCCACTTCCGCCACCGGAGTGGGGTTCCGTGTTCGGGGAACCCCCGCCATCCATCTTGTCCGCCGTTTTAATGGACTCTCGAGATCTTGATTCTGATCATAGCCGTAATCTGAGATGTTAGTGATAGTCAATATTTTTTCCACGAAGTCTACGTAATTAGCGAATCAAATGTTTATCGCATCTGTACGCAATTAAAGCTACATACTCTCGTACTAGTTCCTTTTAGACTAAGATCACACCCATTCAAATTTGGGAGAACTACGCTTTGGAGCATCGGTGGCTTATTGTTGTGAGCACTTGCCTTCCGATCTGGAGGGTGAAAGTTCGAATTCCGCCACGTACCAATGTATTTTTGAAATTATATGTACGTTATCAAACGCTCTTACGGTGATGGGAAACATCTTGAGGAAACCTGGGCACACTTGCGAAGAGAATCAAAGTTTGTTCGTGAAGTCTGCCAATCACGGCATGCGTGGACAACTAAGGTCTATACACCCTTTAAGGGAAGCCTCGGTCCCCTCAGTGGGGACGTATAATATAATGATGATGCTTTGACGAGAATTAGTCAGCTCAACCAATACAATACCACTGCATTATAGAAAACCGAAATGGAACACCTTAGTGTTTCGGCTTCTAAGGTTATCGCAGGCGCAAAATTACCCCTTCCTCATCCCAGTGTTAACTTTTCCCCCTCTTTTTTAAGGTTGGCAACACAATCGTAGCTCCTTTAGTGTAACGAGTGTAAATTGGAGTTTTCAATACGACAGGTAAGTATAGGCAAGCCATTCTGCGCGTGACTTTTATGTATCAAGTGAAAAAACTTGTCTAGACTGCGTTCGATCCCGTGTTCTGAAGGATTCTGATACATAAACATGATTTGAAAGCACTGTTTTGCAAGAAAACTGTTGTCTGTACTGTCTCTTAGAGGTCACACGTTTTATGTTTTGTTTTAATGAGAGAACTTGATGGGATAACGGCTGGCGCGTTTGTTTACTTTAGCAACTATCGCAAAAGTTTGTCATCGGATGGGGTCCCAAAAATAGATTTCTTGAGTCCTTTAATACCTTGGAAGGCACTTCAAATGCCTTTATACCAAATTCTATCTTTAACGCTCTCCAATCTTCATTGAGCCTGGTGCAGGACGTATTAGTAGGTAAGGTGAGTAACTAACTCTTGGGAATGTCGAATTTAGATTGCTGTTAACATTGGATCGTATCATGGTCACATTTACCCGTGAATACAAATATTCACGTTACGTCATTGAAAATCTAAGTCTTGTTTTATTATTGTCCGATTGAATAAAAGAGTATAAGGGACCCATCATTCATTTTATATCTTGTCATCTAATCAAAAGTAAATATATGATTAAACATGGTGAAATCGACAATGGTAGGATCGACACTAAGTCATTCATAAACAAAAGTAACTCTGGTGAGCAGAAAAATAACTAACAAACAAACAGTTGCAAACCGCATCGTATCTTTTTACTAAGTGATCATAATTTCTTGGGTCGGAATGTTAATTTATTTTTCATGCTTCGAATGCAAATAATGTCTTGATTATGTTATCTTATAATACAATGGCTAATTTTAATGGATCCTATCTGATAATTTTATTTATAAATTACTAACAATAGTTGTTCTGATACTTACAGTGTGTTCCTTGTCAGTGTTCCATAAACTGTCTTCAACATGAATATAATAAATTTATTTTCTCTTATATTTCTTACAATTTCGATTGACGCAGAAAAAATATCTTATCAAGGATTTAAACTGTATAAAGTTAAACCGAAGACAGTTAATCAAGTGCATGTACTAGAAACAATAAAAGATACTGGTTTGGGGGAGGTTTGGAATGAATACTTCAAGGTGAACGATGATCTCAAAGTATTGGTTTCGCCGGAACAACAACAACAATTTCTTGTACGGTTACGGCAAGCAAACATTGAAGTGAACACCATCATTGAAAATGTTGAAAGGTAAGTGTGTAATTGCAACAATAATTAAACATTCATGTATTTATTAAAGTTGCGCTCGACAAACATTTGACATGCTAAAGTGCCGCATAACCTTTATTTCAAAATATGAAAATACTTTGTTAGGGTATTTATAGAAGTGACCCATCATTATGCGTCAAGTACCGTAAGCTCGATGACCACTTAGGAAAACACTTACTGATTCGACCGTAGTTTGTTTTGAAAGATCGTTAGTAGCTTTCTCGGGCAAAAAAAAAAGTGATTTTTGGCTTTGGGATGCACAGGTGGACATAGGTTCTCCAAAATAATCTCTTCCCTAAGGTGTTTCAGTAATCTTTCGAGCTAGTCCGATGCACTTTACTGGCTGGTTACAGCCTCCTTCGCTACTTAATGAGACAGACCTCAAGCAGGTGAGGTTGACTTGAGTACCAAAAGTTGTTTTTTTTTTTATGCCATAAGTGAACGGGACGGTCAGTGCGCTCACGTGGTGGTAATTGATACGCCATGACAGGATCACTGTTGAAGGGAATCAATAATGGTAGGTAGTCATTATTTTTTAGTCAGCCTCAGTCTGTGCCCGTCACACGAGTCAACAGATGCTCTCTTATACCCGGTAATTTAAGTAGCTACAGTGCCCTCATCCCGAAACACAGAAGTGCAAAACACTTCTATTTTACGGGACGATATCCGGCATTGCGGTGGTACCTTCCTAGACGACTCAGTACCGAGTCTACCAACCAGCGCTGGAATACTCTTACATTATTTGATTCTGATTAGATTAATAAAATCAAATAAACAAAGTGGTATATACTTTAAATTACAACTATTTCAGAGCCATTGATGACCAATTGGAATTCAAAGAAGTTTCAAGGAACAGTACATTTCACTCACTTGATTGGGAAAACTACTACAGTTTAGAACACATAGAAAAGTGGTTAGATGAACTTATCAGGGCATACCCCAACATCGTCTCTTCAGTGACTATGGGTAGATCGGTTGAAAATCGTGAAATCAAGGGAATCAAAATCAACTATAATGCTAACAGAGTTAAACCACTAGCAATGCTTGAAGGCACCCTTCATGCAAGGGAGTGGATATCCACTGCAACTGTTACGTGGATCATTAAAGAGTTTCTGACCAGTTCTGATCCAAATGTGAGGTTCATGGCTGAGAATCTGGAGTGGCATATCTTTCCAGTCGTGAATCCTGATGGCTACGTCTACACTTTTACAAATGTAAGGTATTTTTCTATTCAATAACTGTTTTAGTATATATATTTAATATTTTTGATAATCTATGTTTGGATGTGTATATAAGTATTTGTATTTAACACTTGTCTAATATCACATCTGCACTTGAACCGCATTTTCGATCTATTGTTTGGTCTGTCTTGATTTTAACAATGCCTTGACTTGCTTATTAACAAGGCCGCAATTTTTGTTGTTGATATGTATGGTACATCAGACGTAATTAATTTATCTAGAATATATAATGGTTCGTGTCTAATGATTGATGCTTCTATTATTTAAGGAACTATAATTTCTTCTTTAAACCAAGAATGGTAGGTGGCATATTTACCACAGGATATGTAGTATGGTATACTAGAATGGTGACAGTATAACTTACTGCTGGATTAGTTAGCAACGAAAAACAGTGGACAGAACTCTGTCTGTCGTAGACAGGAAGATGCTGATAATGATGGGGATAATACTAAGACCACACTCACATTAAACAAAGCATGTTTGTTGCCTAAGAATATTTGATTTACGAATAGCATTGACTTTCAATCACTATTATCCATACCATATTGACCAACAAAGAATGAGTTCGGTTCTCGGAAATTATGTAAGAAATAATTTTATTTCTAATAAAAGTTCCAAAAACAAAAGCAAGAATCTCATGTAACTCATTGATGCATGTCGAATCGCGCATTTTCATGCAGTCATTTAATATGTAAATATTATATTTATTTATTTACTACTATTGTACACCAAAACAACAAAAGGATACAGAAATAAAAAA
>PQWD01003570.1:0-47881 GCA_019425675.1 Leucinodes orbonalis | reverse complement strand
AAAAAAAACTAAAACCGCATTAACTGCCTTTAACGGTTATTTTTGCATCTACGATTACATTACGATATGACATTATATTTTTGCGAAACTGCGTTAACACCAGAAATGTTTTAGATCTCAGAAGTGTTTATAATTATTATCAGTTCGATAAAAAATTGAACGTCTCATAGTGTTACACTGTCTTATTGTGAATGTATTAACTTAATTATATAGAACGTTACTAACGGTTAGAAACATAAAGCTTGAATAATAAAATGAAAAAAATATTTAGTTCTTCATGTCATCAATTCATTGAAACATTTTACAAAGAAAAAATATGGGTTTACAAAGAGTTACCGTAAACTGAGAAACATAATAAACATTGATTAATCAACATGCATTTTCATGTTTCTCACTTCCATGCTTATCTTCAAAATTGAACTTAGTTATTAAAATAATAAATTATGCTTACGAACAATAATCAATGATGAATTTGGTGATAGAAACAAACGTATAATGTAACGTGGTATCTGATGTGTGAACCGGTGTAGCCCTGAGCGACATCGAGGTGGTGGTGGAGCAAGGGCTGTCCTCGGTGGAGGGCATCGCCGTCGACTGGATCGCCGAGAACCTCTACTGGGTCGAGAGCGGCCTGCATCAGATCGAGGTCACACACTACTGTTTTATTCAATTCACAACTGGTTTCCATTATTATGATTGATGTAGCATTGTGTTTTATCAACCGAGCGTTGTAGAATATTGCTAGATATATTTTATAAATATAATTTTAGCATGCTTCTGTATATTTTAAACATATTCTGTATCAGAGGGCATGAAGATTCTGTGACTTTGTCATTAATAATATGTACATTAATAATTTGTGTAAAATAACCTATATATTGGTAAATTTGGTAAGCAATGTAGTGGTGTGTGTGCAGGTGTCCCGGTGACGGGCGGTTCCGGCGCACGCTGGTGGCCGGGGACATGGACAGTCCGCGCGCACTCGCCCTCGACCCCCTCGCCGGTCAGACACACACACACACGCCCGCACATACTGCACGTTCATTGACACACACACATACTGCACGTACACTGACATACTCGTATATACGAAATACTCGTTCATGAAGTCCTTGAATCTTTAGACTCATTTTACTTCTTATTGTTTTACGACATTTAATGTATTTATTTATTTGACTTTCAATAACTGTAATCAATAATAACAGTGAATCACCATTTGACTGAAAGTTCTTCAGGCACGATGGTTTGGGTTCTTATCACCAATATTAAATTTCTGAATAGCAATATATACCTGTAGTGTTTTGTTATTAGGGACATTTCACGTAAATCGGACAGGGAAAAAAGTAGGGATCTGAAAATCGACCATATTCGGTCCATTTGTTGTGCTTCTAGAAAGTATGAATGTGTACGGTAAACATATTTTTTGAATAGTGTTTATTTACCAAGTTAAAAGTTTTCAAAAATTGTTTACCAATCCTGCAATTTTTTGTTTATAAATATTTTAAAAATCTAGATATTAAAAATATACTGTTCTTTTTGACAGTGAAAACAAAGTAAAATAAAAATTATTCGTGTCCAGAACTGGAAGTTAACTTAAAAGTCACTTCGACTCATTGTGATTACCTTTTCTTTCTTTCAATATATACGTAAAAGCCTAATCAAAGTACACCAAAAATTTACAGAATGGACCATAAGTGGTCGATTTTTAGAATCTAACTTTTTTCCCTGCTGGCTTCACGTGAAATGCTCCATTAGTATAGTTGAATGGTAATGTATGTATGTGGTGCGCGGTGGCAGGGTACCTGTTCTGGAGCGACTGGGCGGCGGAGGCGGCGCGCATCGAGCGCGCCACGCTGGCGGGGGGCGGGCGGCGCGTGCTCGTGCTGGGCGGGCCCGGGGCCTGGCCCAACGGCCTCGCGCTCGACCACCGCCAGCGCCGCCTCTACTGGCTCGACGCCAGGTACCACACCGCCACCTCCCGCCCAACGGCCTCGCGCTCGACCACCGCCAGCGCCGCCTCTACTGGCTCGACGCCAGGTACCACCCGCACCTCCCGCCCAACGCCTCGCGCTCGACCACCGCCAGCGCCGCCTCTACTGGCTCGACGCCAGGTACCACACCGCCACCTCCCGCCCAACGGCCTCGCGCTCGACCACCGCCAGCGCCGCCTCTACTGGCTCGACGCCAGGTACCACACCGCCACCTCCCGCCAACGGCCTCGCGCTCGACCACCGCCAGCGCCGCTCTACTGGCTCGACGCCAGGTACCACACCGCACCTCCCCCCAACGGCCTCGCGCTCGACCACCGCCAGCGCCGCCTCTACTGGCTCGACGCCAGGTACCACACCGCCCTCCCGCCAACGCCTCGCGTCGACCACCGCCAGCGCCGCCTCTACTGGCTCGACGCCAGGTACCACACCGCCACCTCCCGCCCAACGGCCTCGCGCTCGACACTCGTCGGGGATGCTGTGTGATAATCCACAAAGAGCCTTCATACCAATAGCAGTCCGCTGCTGGAAAAGGTCTCAACCATTTGAAGACATATCGTGATCCTCCGCTTTCCCATCCAGCTCCCAGAAACCTCTGCAACTGATTGGTCCATTGATTCGAGGACATCAAATACTACGCTTGCGCCCTTCATTCTTCATCGTCAGCTCGTAATCGGGGACGAGCCTTCCGTAAAGGGTTTTAGGCCAAGTCGTCCATGCCGACACATTGCGGATTGGCCTACGCACAACCTTTGAATCCTCTTCGCAGGATTCCAGACACAATAAAATTCTTGTTTTTGTTAGATTTATCCGTCAGTAAAAAGACAATTTAACCCTAAAATACTAATGACACCTGTACGAGATCTTGTTATCTGGTAATCTTTGACTTGTAGTTGTGAAAACAGGAAAAACACAATTTGCTTAAATTCTTGATTTATTGTATAAATGGTGTGTACACAATAATATTAGAACGTGAACTAAATTTAGTAATACGCGTACATTATAAATCACAAATGCTTGCGTTTGCAAATGTGCGATGCAATCGTACATATTGCCTACAACGAAAAGAAATGAATTAATTTAAAAATATAAAAATTAAACAATATAATCATGAAAATAGTCCCGTAATGTGGAGAGCGGCTTCTGTCGCGGCGTGTCTGGGGCTCTCTTCTCGGGGCGCGGTGCGGCAGCGGCAGCGGAGGCGGCGGTGGTCCGGCGGCGGGCGGCGTCAGGCGCGCCCGCTCGGGGCACGCGCCATCTGCACTGCGCCCTGCGTGCACCATACACGATACTCATGATGATTACTCCTATTACCACCACGTAGATCGCCGTGTAGTGGTGAATATCATGAAATGATAAGCTGTCTGTTTTAGACAGGCCATTATCCTCCTGCTCTTTGAGAACGTTAATTTTACTTTCAATTAATGACGCTTCTTCCTTTAGGTCGGTCATGTTTTTGATAGAAATTTGAGGTATGGATATGTTAATGACGTCATTGATGGGTGACAACTTCGGCATGTATAAATCGGGCCAAATCTTGAATTCACTCGAGTGAGGTTTATGTGGATAAATAGACAGCTTGTCAGTCTTAATCATACACCCATAACCTACCGTAATGAGGCCTTGGCCTTGTAGTTGCCGAGCGGTTATTTGATCGCCGCACATTATTCTTATATTACAATATTCACAACAGAAATAAATGTATGTGTTTGTCGTGTAACTCTCTTGCCATACATTTTTACATGGTTTTACTTCTGTCCGGCATTCGGATTTTTCTAAATCACAAATGCTCTTGTCTTCATTCATCTGGTATTCCGGTTTTTTACTATGGCAAAAATATATATTGAACTGTATGGAACACTCTTTAACATCCATCTCGCTCATAGGTATGTAGGTATCCTTCTTCATGTTCATAGATATAAATTCGGAGACGGGAATCAGGCTGACTGATAGGCCATCTTGCGTTCTAGGTACAGGTATTAATTTAAGTAACTCATATGAGTCTCGGCTGACGAGCGGTAGTCTTGTTTCAAAGATGAGATAATCTTCCAGCATCCGTGCCCTGATCTTGAGGAGGTTATATATTTTACGTAATTCGGAATGTACATTGTCCACCGGTAACGTAACATCTTTCGGTAGTTGACTTGATACAGAGCTTAATTCATTTGTCAGCTGTTCGGGAGTAATCAAATGCAAGTTGAATCGGCCTTGATAAATGTCGGTGACGGTATCTATTAAATTATTTTGCAGGTTTCTCAAGCTATTGAGCATGTTGCTAGCAACAGTAGCCCCAATAGCGAAGCTATTGAGTATAACGTTTTCCTGTGTTACACTCTTCAAGTCGTTCATGACCTTCTCCAATGACATCATGTGTTGGTTTAATACTTTGTGTTGTTGGTTTATAATATCTCCCGTTCGTTTCACCAGATTGTTTTCGGCTTCTATGATAGATGTTTGGTTTTTCCATAACTGAATAATATGATTTTGATTGTTCTGAACGTAACTGATATCTTTCTTGTACTGTTCCGCGAATCTCTCATCTAATACGCCGAAGAGATCGCTCGCAACAGATCCGATAGCATTAATGAGGCCGCGGCGCTTACGCTGCATCCCGGCGCGCGCGCTTGTTTGCTGGCTCAGCAGCAGGTGGTCATAGTATTCGAGTTCGTTGCGCCCGTGACGTAATTGGAGTAGCACTGCATGGCATAATGTTTGTTCATGTAATGTTGAACACGTTTTGTTTAAGTTTGATAAATAAGTATTTAGAGCTGTAATTCCTTGCCAATACGGATTCATATTGTAGTACACGATGATCTTCCATTCATCCTTGATTAATTGCATGTTAGATACTTTATCAAAATATATTCCTGAATCGAGTGATATTGACGTTATCCGCAAATGTAGTCGTTAGCATTGTCATAAATATTAGTAGGGCTGTCACAACTGAAGTTAAATTGAATCTTTGTGATCGTTGTTTTATTTTTCTGTCCGTTTCCATATTGTTATTTTGTTTGATGACATCCTTTCCACTATCTGCGTTTTCCAATAAAATCGATACCTTGACAATGGGTCGCTTGATGATGCCCGTTTTGGTTTTCAAAGTTATGACGCGTACGTAACCATCTTTGCCTTGATGCAAACGTATTACTCTACCCATTGCCCACTTGCCGGGTGGTAGATTGTCTTCATGGATTAGTACGACGTCATTTAATTGAATATTGCGTTGAGGGCGCCGCCACTTGCTTCTTGCTGCTAGTTGTGTAAGATATTCGGATCGCCATCTCTTCCATAAATCTTGCATGATTTTTTGAGTTAGGTACCATCTAGTTCTTTGATCATGTTCTGAATTAATTAACGTCAAGGTTGGCCCACCAGTGAGAAAGTGGGCTGGTGTTAAGTAATCCAGATCTTCTGGGTCTTCTGAGAGTGGGCACAGTGGTCTTGAATTTAAGCAGCCCTCGATCTGGGTTAATAATGTTGCAAATTCCTCATACGTTAATTTTTGCTCCCCAATTACTCGTTTGAGATGAAATTTGAAGCTTTTCACTGCCGCCTCCCATAAACCTCCCGCTGAGGGCCATGAAGGGGCGTTGAAATGCCAGGTGATCTGCATGTCAGCTACTTGGGCCATGAATACTTCTCCCATCACGTTCATAATTTGCTGATATTCTTCTTGCAGGACTCGGCTGGCTCCCAGGAAGTTACGACCGTTATCACTGTACATGTGTGTTGGACTTCCACGACGCGCAGCCATTCTTCTTATTGCTGCTATGAATGAGGATGTGGTTAAATCAGAAACCAGTTCTAAATGGACCGCCTTGCTCGCCATACAGACAAATACAGCCACATATGCTTTTGTAGTCTTGATACCTCGGCCCTTGTTGGCTTTTATGAAAACATGACCCGTAAAATCGACCCCAGTGTGCATAAAGGGACGAGATGGATTACTCCTTGCTGCCGGTAGGTCGCCCATTATTTGATGGTGCTTGGAAGGGTTATGTCTCTTGCATATTACACATCCACGTATGATCTTTTTTGTAACATTGTTTCCATTTGGTATCCAATATTTTTGACGAATGAATGCTAGTGTCAGACGGGCTCCGCCGTGAAAAGTTATTTCATGTCCATGTATAATTATTAGTTGTGTTAATCTGCTGTTTTGTGGTAAAATGATGGGATGCATCATTTCTGGGTTTATGTTGGCATTTTTCAGTCTTCCACCGACACGTAGAATTCCCTCCGAATCGAGAAAGGGAGTAAGACTTGCAATCTTACTTCTTATGGATACAGTGCCATTTTTTTGAAGATCGAGCATCTCTTGTTCGAATTCCTGATTTTGAACATGCTTTGTTAACTTTGTGGTCGCTTGCCGTATTTCCTTAACGGTGAGATAAGAATTATTGTACCGATCTTTCCTTCTTGATAGAAAGCGGTAAACCCATGCCAATACATGTACCAGCTTTTTGAAAGAGCTGTTCTTATTTAACATTTCGTCCATTATTGACCCAGTGTCCTTGTACTGAGCCATGTGAACTTGATTGATTTTTACGTCTTCATTTGTAGTATATGTACAAGGAACGATGTCTTCAGCCTTGAACTCTGAGAGCCACGTCGGTCCTTGCCACCATAAGCCATGTTGCTTGAGCTGTGAAGGTGAGAGGCCTCGGCTGGCGCAGTCAGCCGGATTATCCGCCGACTTGACATATCGCCAGCATGTGGTCGGCATCACGTTCGTGATTTGTCGCACCCTGTTCGCGACAAAAACCTTCCACTTGTCAGGATTTCCTTGTATCCAGCCTAAAACGGCAGTTGAGTCGACCCAGCCGTACATCTTGATGGGATAGTTGGCTAAACACTCCTTCAATTTGTGCATTAATTTTGCGAGTAATAAAGCTCCACATAATTCTAATCTAGGCAGAGAAATATTCTTCTTGTTAGGTACTAATCTGGATTTTCCAGCAATCAAAACTATGTTGTTATTTCCGTTTGTACATGTTTTGCAATAGATGACACACGCGTAAGCTTTTTGCGACGCGTCGCAAAATCCATGCAATTCGATCGGTATGTCTGGCCTTGTGCCTAACCATCTTGGTATAGTTATTGATTTTAATAAAATAATTTCTTGCTTAATTTTGCACCAGTCTTTGTTCATGTTTTCAGGTATCTTATCATCCCATTGTATGTTTTCATTCCAAACCATTTGAAACATCAACTTGAAGGATGTTGACAAAGGGGTGAGCCAGCCCAGGGGATCAAATAATTTGGATATTTCTGAGAGTAGTCTTCTTTTTGTAGTGTAGATCTGATTATCATTGCCAAATTCAGTGTGGAAACTGAATACATCGTCATTTGGACTCCAGTGCAAGCCTAGGGTTTTTGTCGATTCCATTTGCTTGAAATTGTATTCAACGGCTTGTTCATCCTTGTTCGTGTTTTGAAGTAGTTGAGTATGGTTTGATCTCCACTTTCTTAAGTTGAACCCACCCGATTTAAGTAATAATATTAAATCGGCTTGTATTTGTTTTGCTGATTGTACTTGGTCACTCCCATAAAGCAGATCGTCCATATAGAAGCAGGTTTCAACGACTTGGGCGGCTTCTGGGAACCGTTTCCTCTCATCACTTGCTAATTGTTTGAGGGTCATCATTGCGAGGAATGGGGCGGCCTTGGTGCCATACGTGACTGTCGCAAGTTGATATTCTCGCAGAGCTTGATTTGGAGAGTCTCGCCAGACGATTTTTTGAAGAGTTTGATCGTCAGGATGGATCCACAATTGACGGAACATTTTTTCTATATCTGCTATGAGGGCGATGCGATATTGTCTCCACTTAACCAGGAGGGTCATTAGGTCTTGCTGTAAGTTCGGGCCTTTATACATGAAATCATTTAGACTCGTACCATTTGATGTCTTGGCAGATGCATTAAAGACAACCCGAAGGGATGTTGTTGTGGAGTCGTCCCTTATGACGCAATGATGTGGTAGGTAACATTCACGTGTCGTGTTACTACGTGCTCGTGCCATGTGTCCAAGTGATAGGTATTCCTCAACAAATTGCTTATACTGCGTTGCTAATAAATTGTGTTTATCAAATTTCCGTTCGAGTTGTTGAAATTGTGCAATTGCTTTGTGCTTCGACTGGCCTAGTGAATTCTCAATTGTCAGCTTAAGGGGAAGTCTAACTTGATATTTTCCATCGTCCAACCTTGTTGTTGTAGATTTGTAAAAATTGATGCATTCTTCCTCTTCCGTGGTGAATGGAATTGTTGATGTTATGTCTTCAATTTCCCAAAATTTTTGAATGTCCTTAATGGTATTTAAGGTGAGGTTACACTGGAGACTTGGTATTTTTCCACATAAAATCCACCCTAGCTTTGTCTCTTGCGCGATATGCGTGTTTTGTTCACCTCTGTAGATCTTGTCTAAGATAATATGTGCGTACACCTCGGCGCCAAGAAGGAGGTCTATAGGTTGGCTGTGATAGAATTGTGGATCTGCTAATTCAATGTTGTTCAAAATTCTCCATGATGGCTTGGATATTGTTGTGTTCGGTAGATTATTTGTCAGTTTCTTCATTATAAAAACATCAGTACTAAATGAGTAACTTCCTCTTAAGGCGCTAATGGTAATGTTCACTACGCCTTTGCATAGGTTGTCGTTGGTTCCGATCCCGGTTATTATTCCCATACACTTTTTTCTTGGTAGATTTAACTGCTGTATGGCTCTTTCTGTTATCAAGGAGACTTGAGACCCTTGATCTATTAGAGCCCGGAAAGTGTATTGACGTCCGTCAGCTGATTTAACATGTACCAATGCCGTTGCAAGTAATATATGGCTTGTTGACGTTGATTGTTGAGCTATATTGGTTGAATTGTGTGGCCTTGACGTCATATGGGCTTGGTGTAGCAGCGTGTTGTGGAATCCATTGCACTCTCGGCATCGTCCACTTGATGTGCATTGTTTCCCTCTATGTTCATGTAAACAATTGAGACATAAGTTTAATCTTGAGATGGTTTTTCGTTTCGACGCGGGATCCATTTCTCGAAACTTAGGGCAAAAATAAATACCATGATCGTTATTGCATACTGGGCAGGTTACTCGAGTTCCTTGTTGAAATCGATTCGGTATGGGTTTCCTGTTAAATGACTTGAAATATTGCGGCCTGTTCTGGTTAGTGGTCGCAAGGGTACTCTCTTGTTTACGCCTTGATGATTCCAAAGTGGTAAATTTGCTTTCTAGGAACTCCAAAAATTCTTTAAGTGTCGGTAGCTCACGTGGATGCTTCAATGACGCCATATAATCATTATGGGTTTCCGGGTCCATCTTCAGCGATAGTAGATGGACTAGCATTGGATCCCAGGTGTCGATATTCACACCTAAATTCTTTATTCCGTTCAGACATTCAATGGTGACGTCATGTAAACGTTTGATATGATTTGACGTGGCTTGCTGTAAGATAGGTAACGACATCATTGTGTTTACATGCGTGGAAAATATCAACTTCCTATTGCTGTAGCGATGGTTCAAAATTTCCCAGCATGTAAGATAATTGTCTGAACTAATGGGTAGATGCTGTATGAGCCGTTCAGGTTCTCCTCTTATCTTACTCTTGAGGAACTGCATTTTCTGTGCATTAGATAAACTGGGATTGCCATGAATCGCCTCGGTAAAAAGATCTTTAAAAGATGTCCATTGCTGATAACTTCCCAGGAACTCCGGGATGTCCAGATGTGGTGTCATTTTTTCTTTGTGTGCTGCGTTCCATAAAATTCCGTTTATTTGTTTTTTCATGCTACGGTAGTTGTTTTCATATCTTGTAAATGTTCTTTCATACTCTTCATTTTCTCCTCCAAACATGCTGTCCAGCTCCCAGTGTACTTTATCGATTGCTGACCAACGTGATTCCAAATTTTTTAACACATCCTCAAACTCCCATTTTTCAGTAATAGATGTTAAATTGATGTTTGCTAGAGTTCGTGAAAACGCCTTAAAATTGCTTGTTTGAATACGCATCATCTCGTCTATTCTGTGGTTGTTACCACGTTCAATTTTTGGTACTGTATCAGCTCTTGGTGCTGGCTGAAGATTGGTGTAACTTGGTGATGGAGGAGGAGATGAAGTCCCAGCAGCACTTGGCAAAGCTGATGGGGTAGATGGTTTCAGAGAAGCCTTGACGCCTTGAATGATGTTTCTTTTTTCCATGTAGAATTGTTTAGTTTGCTCGTAGTGATTGTCAATAAAGTAGTCAGTATTCTCAATGTCGTATGTTTTTAACCTTTCATGTGTTAATTGAAATTCACTCCAGTATAAATCTAATGTTTCTAACTTTCTCTTGATATACTCCGTGGTCTTGCGCTCCTTACCATCTTTTCTAAAATTAGTCCAAAGATTTTCCATGCCGGAACGAACTTGTTGTTGATTTTGCAGTAAGTCTTGCATTGTGCTTGGTCACAAGGGTGTATAGCTTGAAGTACTTGCCAAAACCTGTTTTTTTTTTTTTTTAATGAGTTCACGTCCTTCTTGTATGTCTTGATAAGCGCTCTTGGATTTCTTGTAAAATGCTTTTGTTAGCATCAAAAAAATACTTGTAGGTAGTTACTCTTTTGCTTGTGGTAAATCTTGAACAATGCTCTTGTTAGCATTAAAAAATACTTGTAGATAGTTACTTGTTTACTTGTGGTAAATCTTGAACAATGCTCTTGTTAGCATTAAAAAAATACTCGTAGATAGTTACTTGTTTGCTTGTGGTAAATCTTGAAGAATGCTCTTGTTAGCATTAAAAAATCACTTGAACTTGATTTTTAATCACTTGTTGATGACTATAACCTGGTATTTTCTTAGTGCCTCCGCAAACCCCGTATGGTCTTCTGCGCCTTCTCAACTCAATCGGTGAGACCCGCTTGTGGGAGGCCGAAGAGCCGATTCGCAACCAAACGAGATAAAACGAAAAACACTAAGCGAAGCTCGAAGGACCAAAAAGATGTACGAGATCTTGTTATCTGGTAATCTTTGACTTGTAGTTGTGAAAACAGGAAAAACACAATTTGCTTAAATTCTTGATTTATTGTATAAATGGTGTGTACACAATAATATTAGAACGTGAACTAAATTTAGTAATACGCGTACATTATAAATCACAAATGCTTGCGTTTGCAAATGTGCGATCATCGTACAACACCTAAAGGGCATCAGAAACAATAGATTTTTGTATTGCGTCTGGATATTCTGGCGTTCAAAGGGTTTTCCTAGACAGACAGTTATGTCTAATGTGTGTGTTCTGCCATTTCCGCAGTGCGCCGGTCGCCCTGGGGCAGCACTCGAGTGACGCGTGTGTGTGTGTGTGTGTCAGGTCGGACTCGATCAACACGGTGAACGTACGAGGGCACGGAGAGCGTGTGCGTGCTGAAGGGGCACTCGCGCTGGGCACCCGTTCGCGCTGTCCGTGTTCGAGGCACGTGTACTGGACGGACTGGCGCTCCAAACAGCGTGAGCGCGCCAACAAGTGGAACGGCTCCGACGTCACGCTCGTGCAGAGGTCCCTCAACGCAGCCGTTCGACATCAAGGTTACACATCACTTATGCTAAAGGCAAACGAGCTAACGGCTCATCTGAATGAAAATGAACCGCCGCACATGTACATTTGCAATACCAGAGGGCGCTTCTTATATATCGTGCAATCACACTCCACTGCTGGACATACGTCTTCACCATCTTGCGCCAGATATACCGATCCTTCAAACCGACTTTTCGCAAGTGATCGGTCCGGGCGTCCTACGCTACGCTTGCCAGACGCGGTCCCTACTTAGAATACTCTCCTATTTGCTCCAATAACTTGATACGTCGTTAACGGTAATCATCATGAAGCAACATTTCATTCTAATCTTAGATCATTTAACTACGTAATACAATTTCAAAGCTACATATGATATGGGGACAAAAAACATAGGTTCGTGCAATGTACCTAAAAACGTAAATGAAATCCATGCGTCTATACCACACTTACGTTACGACCTATTAGCGCATTTTAAATGGCCAGCTATTCGGCCCCTGGTCACTCTTAGTGCAGTAACGAAATCCCATATAGTACTGAAGATTGTCAATATTCTATGCGTTATTTGACGACCTAATTTGTGTTTGCGGTTGAGTGGTCGACTGCAACACCAAGGGTTCCGGGTTCGATCCCGGGCAGTACAACATTGTGTGCATGCCACATGTCTGTTTGTAATGGTCTGGGTGTTTTCTATGTAAGATATGTATGTATTTACGAAAAAAAATGTATTTAAGTTATTTCCGTTGTTTAGTACCCATAATACAGGCTTACGCTTAATTGGCGCTAGATGGCGCTGTGTGAATGTCAGAGGATTTATTATTATTATTATATTATTTATTTATTTGTTGATTTCCTAAAGTTGTAAGCTGTAATATGTTAATTAAACATCATCAATAAACTGGCACTGCAACGAATGGACCTTATACATAGGCTTAGCTATGGGAGAAATATCATGTCGAGTTCCTCATTGCTTCGAAAAGCATGTTGATCCGATGGTTCAGCTACTATCTTAAATATGGTAGTTTAACACCCACACCGCGATAGGGGAAACGCAAAACTCCTGAGAGACTAGAAGCATTTCTAGCATCGAACAGGCGTTCAGCGATAGCGGCTATAGTATGTGTCCGTCGTGTGTCAGGTGATCCACCGAGCCGGCAGCCGTGGGGGCGCGCCGCGCTCGCGGCCGTGTGCGCACGCGCACTGCTGCACCTGTGCCTCGGCGCCGGCGCACACCGCGTCCGCNCATTCGTAAGGACTAAGTAAGGACCTAATGTTTAGGGAGCATGGTCCCAGCATTATTTAGTTTTACGTCGATGACGTTACATAATTTTTCAAGTCCGAAGTCCTAAACAATAACGAAATTCGAAATACTTATTCATCGCAATACAAATATTTTCTCTAATAAATCTGCCTCCAGTGCCGATCAGCACTGTGTAGCATTATAAAGTCAAAGTACCCAAACTAATAGCAGCCCAACTGCTTGTTTTTTGCGGATGTTATGTAACGAAATTAATATTTCTGCACAATATTATCAGAAACACCAGTCGTGAAGGAAACCGCGGCTAAGCGTAGTGATAATGGAAATACTCTGCAATTTTCGAGAATGGACTCTAAGACACAGGTATCAAGGGATGTTGATGAAAAATCATAGACTCTTGAATTAATACTTAGGTACTTGTTTTCAATTTCCAATACCGAAGCTACTATTTACAAACTCTTGAAGCAGATCTGACTTTTCGTAGTTATACCTAAGTTTTGTAATATTACCCTGCCCGAAGTCCACTGCTGGACTCAGGGCTTCCTCACTAATAGTGAGGGATATGCCGTAATCTCTTCGCTTGGCAAGCGACTTGGAGATACCAACATGTATAAAAGTTGAGGTTGAAAGAAAGAGCGGTGCTACCCGTTCTCTGGTGAATTTTTTGACCCAAACTGATCTTTACGGCACCCGTGAGATGAATAGAGATGGTAGCAATATATTTTAGTAAATGACTAAGTCTTTGTAAAATTTGTGAGCATTACTTAAATGAAATAATTTAAAAAAAGTTGCTGTATTACCTATACATAAATATATAAGATATCCTTACCAAAAAATAATAAGTTTAATTAAATTTTACCAAGGTTTTAACAGCGCCATCTCGTAATGGTGCCATGTACTACGTTAAAAGCTTAAAGCTTTGCTTGGTTTTGTTTAGTTTATAGCTTTATGGTCAGATATTGTCTTTAATTCTTTTAATATCTTCCTAAAATATTGAAATATAATTAGGAAATAAAGGTATTTTTAATAACTTAATAAAAGCAGATTTCTAGCACAGCGCCATCTGCGAGATTATTATTAAATTCACATACATCATACTCAGTTCTTGTTTCCTCATGAATACGTAGATGGCGTTAACTAATGCGAATGAAGTTATGGGCGCTTGAAACTTACACTTTATATTATCTGTGATATTTAATTACGACACATTGATTTTTATGCTTTTGGAAATCAATATTATTTCTTTAAATATAAATATCAGGTGTAATTTAGTGCCGCATATTGATTTGCTATTTTTAAAAGGAAGGTTTTTCCTGCCTACCTACCTACCTGCTACCTAGCTGCCTATATACCTACTAAGCCGTATTAGCCAATAGATTCAAAGAATTAAAAGCACTAGTATGCATAAGGTGCCGAAAATATAGCTGCATATCAGCAGAGGTCAAATTAAACTAAGACGATGTTATACGTTGAACATGGATTGTAAAATTTTGAACTTGTGATAGATCTATACTACTTATACCAATATACACCCACCCAACCTACGAGAAACAAAAAAAAATACTTAGATGTATTCGGTTATTAAATCACAGATTGGATATTAATTGCAGAGTTTGATATAGAAACCTACTAGCGCTATAGAAACTTTAGGTACCATGTAAAATAGATTCATTTTATTTGCATATTATTATAATGATGAACTCAATAGAGAGTACAATATGTAATAAAGTAGAGTAGGAAGTGTAAATTATTGTCTTAATGCATAAAACACAAAGTATTGTATTCATGTTTCACTTAGTTTTATATAGGCAATGATAGTATCTATGTTGCCAAAAGTTCACAATATGTGAACAATTGAAAAAAGGCAGTAAATTACAATAAGTTCTCTCAATATTTAGTTATTGAACTGACTGTGTTCCTATGAATCAAAATTTAATTAGGAAGTAAAAGACTTTCAGGTCACTGATAAACAAATGTTATAAAATTTTAATGGTTTTGTAAAACGAATCATCGTAAATTTGCATAAAGTATTTAGATAAAAGACTATTTTGCTGACCTTTTAAGCTTTACATTATTTCTTTATTACCTGCTAGCGATCCGCCCCCAGCTTCGCACGTGTATTGCAATTTTTTTACGTAACGTTAGTACTATTTTTAGATAAATGTATCTTAATTATGTTACTCAGGGTGAATGTAAGGTTTCACGCTGACAACAATAGTTTTTAAGTTTTGTTCATTAAAACGTATACAAAAATACAAACTCTCCTCTTTTATTTATTAGGACAACCAACAAGATACTCCACCTCCGGGCAAGAAATTAGATAAACATAAACTTAAAGCTAAGAGTCACCATACTTAAGCTTGCCATGGCATAAAATGTGGACTATACTGCTAACTTAACAATTTAAATATTTAGAAATAAATATTTAAGTAACCTGGTTTTGATCAATTTACTAAATTAGTTTAAAATTAGTGTATCAAGTTCAAGGCGGCAATCACTGCAGTTGAAGGACTGCATTACACGACGCCTGTTTTGTTAGGCTTATGTGAAAATATGTCGATGTCACATACTTTACAGAGCTCATTGTATTGACGCTGTCTATGCATGGTGGTGATGACTTACATTGGTCCTCCTGCCTTTATAATCTTCCAGCCCGCGCTGATCTGAACGGTTCATTAAACTTTATAGATAGATTGTAAAAGGCAACAGTTGTCCATTATTTTGTACAGTAACATTAAATCTAATAAAAGCCTCTCTTTCTCTCTTAACCTATCATAGTCCACAGTTGGACATAGGTCTCCCCCCATTTTGCGCAAGATATTCCTGTCCTCCGCTTTTTTCATCCAGATAGAAAAGAAGCCAATGATCCTTCAAACTATTCGGTCTTTTCTTATAACAGCCTCTTTCCACTCATAAATTCTGATATTGCCACAAGAATCCCTCCAGGACACGCTCTACAAGTTTAATGGAAACGTAGTAGTGGGGGGAGACATGGTACAATAGGTACTATAGGCTGGACCGGACTAGTGTTTTGACTATTTTTAGGTAAAAAAGGTTTTTTTTACGGGAACTAGTTTCGCTAGTTTCGAACTAGCTTAACAGTTTTTATTTTTCAATAAGTATTTCCACAAGTAAAATTGAAGTAAGCTAGTTGCTAAGTTAATTTTATTTTAAATTAAAAATACCATGATCATTTTTGTCATATAGTTTTCTACGGGAATAAGACTCCCCCCACTCCTCCGTTTTCCCCCTCCCCACACTGATGAACTCTATCGCCTAGCTGGTTCAATTCGAGTTAGCAGATGGCCTGAGCCTCGTTGAACCTTAAGGTTCGCTCGTGAATGTTTGCTCCCTTTAAATACAAAAAACGCATCATCCCAAACTTCAGCGTATGTTATCAAAAATTGATCACAGTTAATTAATATTTTTTATTAAAAAGTAATGCAACCCATTAAAATAAATGCATACATTATTAAAAATACGCATCCAAAGACCCTTTTATTTCAACACGTTATAAACGGAACATCGTTTTCATAAGGCTTAACGAATTTATTCCCATTGAATGGAGCTTTCTTAACAAAAACGCAGGCATACAAACATGCACAAAGCGAATGCATGAATAGGAACCCGAATCTCATCCCAGGATACAAGTGCTCCCCCGCCTCCCCCGGAATGCGCCGGAGGCCTACCTGCGCTCGCGCAGTGTACCCTCGAGAACCGCTACTGTGTACTGAATAGACGCTTGCAGAAGGGACAGTTTGCTGTGTGCATTTAGGGTGACTGTGGTCATTTGTATGGGTACTGAGATGGGTTATTTTTTTTCAAACTGATTACCTAAATACAAAAAGGCTCCAACGGCATACACCAATTAACATTGGCCGCGTTAGGTGTGCATATGGTGACAATAGCAATAAGTTATTGGATAACATATAAATTTAAACATATTCACTTAGTAGTAAGTGCTATCGCAACTCATAAACATTCGTTTTATAGGAACTACGATCTGCGATACCCTCCCAGACTTTTTAATAATCAGTCATCTTCGACTACATTTAAGTTCTTCTCTAAGTTTGATTAACTAAGAAAATCTGAACTAGGAAACTCAATTGTAACTCTAATCAAATAAATGATTCTAATAAAATTAATATTGTTATAATAAGGTTTATTGATTATAATTTATAGTTATATTATTATATTATTGAGAAATACAATAAATAGGTATAATCAAACTACAAGCAACAAGGTACGGTTGACTTGAGTCCAAAAAGTTGTTAAAATTAACCCATATGGAACAGGTTAACTATGTTAATCATTATAATTATAGAGCACGGGATCCTTATGAGACAAATTAGGGACAAAATATACATATTCTTTTATTTCTACTGCTATCTCTGACCCGCCTGCAAAGCACAGAGATTTTGTAACTCTCTATCTAGGGCTTTTTACAATCATGTATAGTGTAGTAGACTACACTACATGATTGTAAAAAAGCCGTTTTAAAAGTAGGTATAGTAACTAATGAAAGATTTAAAATAATTTTCAAAACAAATCATTTTTCTTGAAAATAATTATGATATTTTATCTGTCATCTAAGATATCGTTATTTGCTCGTATGACAATGTTGTTTTGTTAATGAGTCACTTAATAATACTATGAAACTGATTTACTCAAAAACAGCAAAATAGGTAGTTAACATTGGAAATAACAGTAACAATAACGTAAAGTTTATATTTATATATACGTGGGAAGTTTTTTACGTCTATTAAATTACAATGAAAATCAATTGACTTTGCTCTTTAATCATATTATACTAATGTAGTTGTAACAATTACTAAATTTACAAAAATATTTAACAATGTAGTGTAGTACCTAATTTATACTGCGTGTACAACTATTCGCAATACTTTTTCTTGAATTTTTAATAAAATATTGATTGCTGAAGTCGCTACTATTTTATACTGGATAATACAATTGATCCTATATGAATTTGATTTAATAAACTAATCATTTAATATAACTAGTGTTCTTTTTTCCTTTTAGCGGACTATACATTTGTATCAATGAAAGGCTCGTAATCAATAATGTCAGTCTGTCCACATAATCTTTGACAGTGGCATCGGCGCGTACGCACCGAGCTTATGGCACAAACTATACAGGCTGCGCTAGCGAACACAACGGACGCGTGCCGTCTGCGCCAGTACGTGCTCAATGTGGTGTCTCTCAAACTGTGACGTTATTTAGCATGCTGCCCTGTGTGTTTGTGTGACTGTGAACCATGTGGAACCTGCTCCTCGTCGCCCTGCTGGCTGCTCAGGCCTGCGGCGCCGACTTCCAGGAGAGAGGTAAGCCTTCACGTACACCACCTAAGGAAACTTCAGCGTAAACGGAAATTAGACAAAAGAAAACATTCGAAAGCCATTGTTTATATCGCGACACAATTGCCTTAACACGTGAATGTAAATTGTCCATCCACTTTGTGTTTGGCCGCTAAAAGAACTATTTCCTAACAATAACAGCGGGCGCATTGAGGTCGCTGTGAAGTTCAATCGTTACTTTTAAACGTATGAGGGGCAATTAAGAACTGTGACTTGGAGATTGCGGTAGCGATAGCGGGCATGTGGTCAAGACCACATCGCTGCTTGATAAATAATACTAATCAGCGATGACCGCACTTAAAGCACCGTTAGCACCGAGATGATTACAAGGGTGACTTGCAAACTTTTGTACTGTTCTTTGAGCGGTGTACGTACACACAACTTAAAGCCCGCTCAAGTAACCTCTTTAAGGCATGTACGAGTACTTGTATCTTATCTGCGGTGGGAACGCTTACGAATTCTGGATACAGACTCGTCGGTCGCCGCATGTTTTGAATGGTTTAAGCTTTCATACTTGCTTCGAAACTATACGTTGTCATATAATGCATTCAAATAATACGTTTTCAATTTCTTGAAATGAACACATAGTATTGAAACTACTTTACTTTTATTTTTGACCAACTTAAAATTATTACTTTTGAAATTAGTGAAGGTAACTTTGTTGAATCGTTGCGAATACTCTCCAATCAAATAGTATGTAATTTTAATAAAATAAACCAGCAATAATTGATACATTGTTAGCAATAATACAATAAAAAATCTTAAGTTTTCTTTGATCAATAACCTGCAACACATTTTTTTTATTGGACTCTAGGGAATATTTAATCAGTGTGCTAGCCAAAAATTTTCCTTTTTAAATATGAAATAATTACAGACTTACTATGAGTTTATATATACTAATATCATAACTATTAGACATATTTCGTATTGACTTAAAATTTTAAGGAGTTCACCGTCTTCGCAAAACTATTTACTTCGATTCAAAGCCATATTTAAAAATAAAGCGGGTATTGTTTTACCCGCTTTGTTATTCCTAAAATTAAAAAAATAAATAAATTTGCAAATACAATAATTAATATTCTTCGTGTATTTCGCAAAGATCAACGTAAAGCTATTCTGGACACACTTAAAACATGCTTTTATAAATGCATATTATAGAACCATATACTTGAAATTGAAACATTTTTTCCTTGCCACCTGAAATTTCTATAGTCATAAAAAAATTGTCATTACAGCGACTGATTAAAACAATAGAAATTTATGTTTCCATACAGAAGTTGGTGACTAGCTTGTGGTCAATCTTAATATAAACTTTATTTATAGTTGGAATATTTTTCTACAGGAATGTTTGTGCTTCAATTATATCAATGTTACTGTAACCCGTATTGATGATGTCATAGTTTGTTGTTTTAAATTATAACGTTTCATTAATATGTTTTAGAACTTCGATGTCTTTATTTTAAATAGTTAAAGTCAAACAAAATATCCGATTACTACATTATGTTACAATATAAAAATGAGCTATAAGTAAGCCCGCTAAATATATATATTTCAATCACTTTTATACAACACATAATTGCTCAGCACGCAATTGAACAGAAAATGCATCTACCATTTACATTGTCAACATATACAACTACAACACTCATTAAAGAAAACTTAACTTCACATTATGTAATAGTAGGTAATTCACTTGACCTAATAAATTAAGTTTAATAACGTACCTCCTTACACACATTGAAAATCACCCTCTTTTGTTTACTGTGAAAAATATATCAACAAAGAGATTGGCTATAAATTCACTTTGAATTGATGATACCATATTACTCGTATATTTTTTTGTCTTAAGATTTTGCCTTAATAGTATTGCGATTGAGACCTCGTAGGTGCAAAAGTCGTGTGTTTTGTCTGCATTAGGAGTCTGCAGACTCCGCTTCTTACATAGCAAAGGGCTAACTATAAATAGGTACATATTATGTTACAATTTAATTATACTGAATAATCTTGAGTTTATAAGTGTAACAAGACAAACTAATATTAGTTACTCAGGTTATTTTTAATTTAATATCCTATTGCGAGCAGTAATAACATTTGAACCTAAACAAATTATTACATAAAAATATAATACTATTAATTTGTACTTTTATATACGTAACCTGAACGGTTCACTTAAACCATTCGCAGACTCCCGTAGCCATTGCTCAAAGGACCCTCGTTTCTCTTTAGCAAAAAAATTTCAACATACTGTACTATCATATCTTTATTACTAACTAGCTGACCCGACAGACTTCGTCCTGTCAGAAAAAAATGTAATGTGGAGTGTTTTGTTCCTACTTTTTATATTCTTTGCAAAAATTATCCTGAAAGAACCGTCACCTGGTAATAATTCGGTGTGAATTAAAATAATTAAATAAAACATATAAGCATTTAAAAGTAAGTAATTTTAATGACTTTATATTTTAACAGCAATAAAGCTCAAATTGATTCTACGTTTTAATTAGAAAACTTTTGTATGTGAAAAAGAAAAGGTTTTCCCGGCAATTATTCGATTTTTTTCTCGCCGTAAGAACCATCCTTGACTTCAATGACATTTTAAAAAAGAATTGGCCAAATTGGTCCAGGCGTTTGTTGAGTTATGCGTTTACAACACATTTTGCGATTCATTTTATATTATAGATATCGTTGAACTGTTATACAAATCGTGCTGAAAACCCCTCGAGATCTCGATATTTTTCCGCGAAGACGCCGACAGCTTCGGCATTCTAAGGAGAAATCTCATGACATTCCCTTCAAACGACTTCCATAATGAGTGGTAAAAGCCGTCGCCGATTTATCCGCTAGCATGCCTGGCAATTGACCAACGGAAGAGAAAAAGAAAAACTAGTCAACAGACGAGTTTGGTTATACTAGGCCGTAACATTTTCAAATGTGTGTAAGTACGCAAATCTATGGTATTATCGCTAGACTTGTCTTTTAACAAATCCTAATCCTTAGCATGAAAGGACCTCAAATGTATGGAATACTCAAAACGTAAATAAAACTTTAGTGAGCCCATTTATTACTTTGACGAATTTAATGTATGGAGATTGTAAACAAATTAAAATATTATATGAAAGTAGATACCTTAATAGAAAAGGCACACTGAACTATTAACAATCAACCAACATCCTTTAATTTACGAATATAAATCATTGTAATCGAATAATATCCGGTAATTTTAATCTATGCACTTCTTTGCCAGTACCTAGATATATAATTAAATACTGGTAAGCAAGTCTGAATGAAATTACATAAACGGTCGGGAACTATTAGAATGTACGACGAAGTTTCTTGCCTTCCCGACTATAATGACGAAAGGCATCGTGAGAAACAAAATCCAATCGACACTGCAGTCTTTGCCGGTACAAAAGAAGTGCGAATGAAACGTAATCTAATATAAAATTGATAGACCTTAATTTTTCAACACTACCTATAATGGGTACCGCCTATAATAAGTCCTCTGCTAGAAACCCCCGTGCCTTTGTTGTATGCAGACACGACATGTCATGTCAAATTATTTATTTATTTCAAAGACGTCTATATCAATTAAAATCAACTTTAATTGATATAGTCGGCATGCAAAAACAAATGCATTCAAGATGTTTCATTGTTAAACATCTTGTTATCGATCGACGTAATCGATTCTTAAAATAACGCTGATACTTTTATAGCTTTGCCAAAAACTACTATTTTAAACAAATTAAACATAAATTAGTTAAACAGTACCATAATCGTACACAATTGTTTATCGTTTCTGGAAATTTAGATAATCCTATATTTAAATTGTCGCAGATAACCCTTATCACACTAAAACGTATTACTGTTATCCGACGCTAAATCAGTTCAAATAACTGGTGTCAATAGGTTATCACAGCCACATGTGCTCTGTTGTGTAAATAAAAAACGTACCCTCCACTCAGATATCTTCCTGTATTTCAATAAAACGGATGCTTAGATGGATTCTCTTTAGAGCACACCCTGCAGCTTTAAGTGCGCAAGTGTTCGATTTTTTAAGCCCCTTTCGCAAGCAGATCCGGTACCCGGCACTAAGTTATTATGAACATGGGGTATGCTAGAAGACAGACATCCGCTCGGATGTATCCGGCTCCAAAACTGGTAATTTTGATCACAAAGTCTTTTTAATATGTCAATGATTTAATTATAAAATAAAATTATAATACACAATTTTGCTTTAGTTAAAATCCATACAACTTATAGAATTCATTTGCCATTTGACAATGGTTTGGCAAGATCTACATTAATGGCGCCGACTTGAGCTAAGTGTGGTTAGATATCGTTTTATATATTGCTCGTTCCGCACAAACTCATCAGTTGTTATGAGGTGTATGTGTCATTCGCAATAATTCACCATCAAGTAGTCTATTTGCTACAATTTGTTTCAAAACAACCATTTATAAATTCTCCTTATCCCTTCCGTTGACCTTCATTTGCAGGGTGAGTGTTCATAAAATAAATACTGATTTAAAGGTTTTTTTCCATAAACTAGATAAAAAACTTTGAAACAACGCTGATAACGAAAACTTTGTCAACTTATCATAAAGTAGTACAATCTGGACCGTAATGTTCAAATGAGCATATATTTGTTGCAAAGTTCGCATTGATTGCTTCTAAATAGATTACTATTATTTTATTACTACTATATACGATGTTGTCCCCAACATTCCTAAACTGCCCTCATATAAGAACATTAAGAACTTCGCAAATTGTTTTTGCAGTCGCTGTTCGCATCAGCGGTTTTGCCTCCCATAACTCATGAACTTAATTACCCCACACTGATGGCCGAATTTAAACCCTCACTCGGATAAATACGGTCTTGTTTCGTAATGAACACAGTTAATTTTAATACCTTTTGGAGTCATTGGAGTACTGATGATTTCATAAGTCAGTAGGTACAAGTATTAACGGCTCTTATCAAAGGAGTATTATGTCATCTTACTACAGTAGTATGTATTTGTATTGGATTCAGATTTTAAGGAAAACTATTATTGACTTTGTTATGGTAATACTGGAATGGGATTTATATATATCTCAAATCCTGTCCGTAGGTATCCATTCATCAAATTGTATTTGTGTCCGTAACCTAATTGTTGGTCATTTGTCAAACATGAGTCACTAAGCATTTTCCGTGACTCCGACCATGTTTCTCTCCCATAAGTGTTTTACCGTTAATCTTAGAACATGAATCTTTACTTTTTTCAATACTAATTACATTGAACAGTCATAAATAGTTTCAGGAAACAACATGCTAAATCATATTTATTATATAAAATAATTTAAAACAAATACATATTTTATATATTTTTGACATTATTTTTGACAGTTAAGGGTGCTGTGCTACATTATGCTCCATAAACTTCGATCATAGAAATTATCTAAGATAATACCATAAGTAATGAGTGTAAAATAAATTAAATAGAGTCACATTAAATTCATGCAATGAAGATTTGATTGGCTTTGTTCATATTTAAAAATTACAACTTTATTGTGCTGTGTGTGTATATAATTCTATTACAAAAGACATTCCATTATGAGAGGCCCGAGAGAGGCACTATGACTGTTAATTTAAGCTGCCATCGAGGTGCAACGGTTCTGGATACACTTTAAACTGTGGTAAATCCTCTTGCAATCTTCTTGCATAGACAAAAAATGTTAAAATCCAATAAAAGATTATCTGCTGTTATCAAATTAAAGAATGAGGAATGTTAATGTGTTTAGCGAACGAGCAAAACATCCTAAACTCTTTGCAATGTCTGTAAGCGACTTTGTAGACGTACTCGTATATACAATAGGTCCGAAAGTTAGTATTGTTGACAAAATACGGCATTGTTCATACGATAACCGCGCCATTGTGGATGGTTTATTTTAGTACTACTTCTCCATTAAGTTTGGTGGTTCATTTTTGATTACATTATTGTATTAAAGTCTGAGTACTGATCACTCGATAAACTTGAAGATTCGAGTTTGCCAAGGTAGTATTATCATATCGCCTCCTTTTGTAATTTAGGTTAACACTTTCCGTGATAGTAAACGAGACAGATAACAATACAAGCAATCGTGGAAAGTATTAAATTTTGCCACAAATAAGGCAAAAAAATATTTTTGTATTTTATTTTAATTGTTAGACTATTCTTTTATATTGATCGTGAATACTGAAAATTTGAATGAAGAACGCATAAAACAGCACATCAATCAATCTTTCCAGCAAGTAAGCTGAAATTTATTTTCCCTGTATCATTCACGGAATTCATCAAATAAGTCATAGTGCCAATAATGTTTGATTTATGACGCAGACATTTATTTTTATCTTTGCGTAAACACGATAGCATGTACTTTAGATTATATTACAAACTTTTAACTATGGCATTTTTATAAAACTTTACCTTGCAATGCGAAATGGCTACAGCGAATATAACTAAGCAGTCTGTGTGTATCAAACTTTATTAATAAAATATCTACAAATTCTCACTTACATTTGTTATTATAATAAGTACATTGTTCCTTCGGTTAAAACTATACAAGGTTGTCGACTAAGAGATATGCATCTGTTTAAAGTCACGCAAAAGTTTCGATGCAGCCTCAAGAACAAAGCAATCATGAGTCCTAGAATAGTTAGAGTTATATTGTATTTTTGTGCTCCTTCTTACAATTATATAAGCTTATCCTGGATGATACGTACGTTATCCGACGCTCTTACGGTGAAGGAAAACATCGTGAGGAAACCTTCACGCACGCCTGCGAAGAGATTCGAAGGCTATGTGTGAAGTCGTCTAAATCGCATTAGGCCCGCGTGGACGACAAAGGCCTAATCATCCTATACGGGTAGGCTCGTGCCCCTCGGTGGGGACGTTTAATGAGATGATAATGATCCTGGATGATGTGCTAGACGATTTAAAACAAAATCTAGACAATTCGCACGCAGCATTCAAAAGTTATTCGTATCGGACATCGCGTTTTTCTTCTACAATTGCCAGTTACCGCCTCATGATCGTGAGATGATAACAATAGATTTGGATGTTTTATACTATGTGCTAAAATAAATAAATTTTATATTAATATAAGTAGACCATATTAATTAAACAACAAACGTTTCTATTTAGATCTATAGTTTGTTTGGTAATAATCGCTATAGAATTTATGGGGAATTCAAGTTATGGTGTAAGACTTGGAGCCGTAACCCTAAGCTTAAGGAAAGGCTCCGTATAATTATGAGGTCCTCTAGCTCCCAAATTTTCTTAATAAAGTTTAAAAAGGAATGTGAAATTAATTAATTTGAAATATTTATATGACTCTTTTCTATCAATGTCAATGATGACGGTATTGTTTACAATAAGATGAACTATGCTCGTTTGCCTCCTATAATATAAAGAAAACTGAATATCATTTTCAGATTTAAAACTATTAAAGATTCTATAATTCTCTTATGACAAACAACGTATTATGTATATTTTTTATTATTTATTACTGCATAAAAATAGAAAACACGTTCTTTAAAATCATATCAATCTGCAACGTACACTTACATTATGTACTGGATACAATTGCTTACTATGCACGTCTAATGACGTCTTGCTGATTCAAATAAATACGCATAAGCAAAACAAATTGCTATATAAAAAAAGATGATGGTAATGCAAATATTTCAGTAATATTATGCAGGAGTTCCATATCAGTAAAAAAATACAGAGCTTTTTTTCTCAAGGTTACAAGGTTACAAAGTCACAAAAATAATTTAGATAACAATAATCTTAATTATTTAAATATCAGATAAATTAGACTTTTATTGAAATAAAGACTTATTGTATTTAAAAGTAATAACACATCAAAACGTATTTTCTGTAAAATGGCCCTCGCTAACACGTAAACTTATCGGTTCCTGTACGTATTGGTATTTTTGTTCCTGATTAATTAGTCAACCCAACAACAACTTCTCAAGGTAGGAACAAGTACCGAAAAAAGATATGTTATTCATGTGTTGCCAAATACACTCATTTCATATTCTAACATTATATTTATTCTAACAAATTAAACCAAAAATACTGTTATTTTTATTGTATTTAGATATAAAATAACGTGCGTACCAAGTGCAACAGACACTGTTGTCGATTTTCCCATCTAGATAAAAAATCTGCTTGGTCGTCTGTTAATTGCTGCAAACAATGAGACGCTATGCAGGTAACGCCAAGGGCAAAATCAAGTTTCGCTAACTAGTGAAGTACTTGTTTTATCTGTAAATTAATTATAATTATGTTTGAGGCAAAAGTTCCTTAAAATTCTTACTCGGTACAATACAGTAAAGTGCAATCGGTTATCGAAATGTTAAATTATTAATCACATTAGTGATAAAATGACATTTATTTATAACATTACATTATTCGGTAACTAAAATATATTACACCCTAAACACTTAAAAATAAAAAAAATAAAACTAAAAAATATAATTAAAAGAAGTCCCTTTCGGCAAAGTTCCGAAAATACTGGCAGCGTTACCCCTTTGGATTGCCAGACTGATTCTTTGACCAAGGTAGCTGCCAGATCTTTGGTCACCTGTGACGTCGAATTATTAATCTCTTCCTAAATACAAAATAACCTAATTTTAGAGATACACTTTGGAGCACCACTGTGCACTTAAAACTATCCGGAACATTAGTGTAAATATTTTAAACTAAATTTATATGTATATAAAGCGCATTAAATCTTTAAAAAACTTTTGTTTCGAAGAATTTTAAGGAAACATTTTTTAATACTATTTCGATAGAAGCTGCAATTATTTCTTAATTTACTTACTCTACCAAAATAACATACTTTCGTTAGAAATGTAAACTTTTAATATAGAACTCTTTTTGAATTCCTTTAGTTTTACATTTTTTAATCAAACACTTATTTTTTCTTGAAGCTGCCTTAGCTTGTGTTTTTTTAAATCTTCATTTTAACTATTCATATTTGTATGCTAAGTGTGGCTGTAAACCGAATAAATTAGCGTTAAATAGAACAGAAATCTGTCAACACCATCCACCCAACACTTTTCAATCAAAAAGTCTGTCACTTAATTTTTCTTGACGTTTATTGTGCGCGCGGCAAATCTGCTGTTTACTTGTAAAGAGGAACTCTTTTTTATTAATCAAGTTAATTTTAGCTAAAGGGCGTTTAATACTGCCTAACTATAAATATATTGAGCATATATTCTCTCGTAATTTACTGAAAAGAGCGCAATTGAATTATAGAACATATTATTTTGGCTGAACCATCGATCTCTATAAACAATTCCATCCTGTGACAATCTTGTACGTTAGCGAAGTGACGGACGACCATTTAATAGTTTAATTGATCCGACCATGGGAACCGCAATACCGCACCACATCTAATAATGAGCCCAACATTATGTTTACTACAACGTGATACAAAGCTATGTAGTTATGTCAATATCATTACTGAGTGAATTCGAACCTGAGCCTCTTTCAAATATTTGTAATTTGTACAAGTTTTTTATAAAGAGTCAACTGTAAAGTTTTTATAAAGAGTCGTTTTAACAAACAATTCATTTGGCTGTCGAAAAAAAAATTTTAGCTTGGAGATAAATCCTAACATATTTAACATGCCTATAACGCTTACCGCTTATTGGTAGCAAAAGCCCCAAATCATATTCAAAATGCATTACGTAACGCCATGCGTGACACTCATATGTTTTTATAATCATATAGCTGTGGTCATTACCTATAGAACAATTTTGGATGGTAGTTTTAAACGTTATATCAGTCAGTGAGTTTGATAAACCAATTGTATTTCGTTCCTAGAACTCATAGATCTTAAAAAAATAGATTCTCTGTAAATAATATCAATTATGGTTCCCACATTAATTCTGTTCCCGCATTTGACGTTGGTCGAAAACTGTTATACTTCCCACCTTAATTAATCCAATTCGCGCGCAGTGATCCCACCTGGATATTGTTACAACGTCTCCAGGTCGAGCCCTGACTATACTATCTCATTACGATACATAGCCGTCAAATCGTCTCGTATGCAGGTCAATTCGTGGAATGCGAACAACTTGACTTTCTTGTAATCGTCTAATTAATATCGTATTTATGAGAGTGTTGTATTAGATTGACAATTGATGTTGTTAACCCTTTGACCGCCAGGGACGCGTTAAAGCGTCACAAACAATACATTAGAATATTACCTCTTCTACACTTCCCAAGAGCGCTGTAGTAGGAGCTGAGTTAGAACAAAATATTTAAAGACAGCAGCCGGCGTTCTCTTACTCGTATATACCCAAAACTAAATTTAACTAATACTGTCTATCTCAGAAGTTATGGCAATAACTGTGCCTTATTTTAAAAAAGTTATTATGTTTTAATTACTGATAAATTTTAATGGATTCACAATGAACATAACATTTTTCTTTTATTGATGCTTAGTCTTGAGTGCATAAACCATCAAAGCTGTTAACAGAAAAGAAAATTGAATTGAAATAGATACCTTTTGTAAGTTAAACAATACGTGCATTTGCATTCGTAGTAACAATAAAATGAAAACTTAACTGTCATGTGATGAATCTTATCTTGCCAATAAATATGTTACAAAACGACTTGTTGTCACAAACATTATGAGTCATACCATAATTGGTAATTATAACAAAATAAAACAATGACAAGCCAGTGATATCATTACATCCATAGATCTCAATAATTAGTTGAGTCAGCGCATACGTAAGGATTGGGAGCTAGGAGTCGGAGATACCCGAGAGTACCCGAAGAATCCCGAAGGCAAGGAGAGGGGGAGTTCGGCAGGCCGTGACGTAGCCAGCGGAGCGTTACGTCTCCTATCAGAGGCTCAATATATGACTGCTATCATTTTTGATATAAAACTTCAAAGGCCAACAAATTATAGTTTTAGGTACAGCTGTCAACCTTAATTAGTTGTTAGACCATTTAAACGATTTGTTTGCTGTATTGGCAGGCGTGGTAACAGCAAGGGGCCATTGTGGGTTTGTTGTTCATTTCTGGTTTTAAAATGAGATAGGTAAACTGATTTAACAATTTCATAGGGACAAAAAATACTTATTCTACGTAGTCGCCGAGAGTTATTCAGGGATATGAGATTTAATGAAAGCCGTTGACTTACATGTATTTATAAACTACATGTATCCAGAAATAAGACAATTCAAAATTTAGAGTTATATCTACTCTTAGTTAATAAATCATGGAAACAATTATGGGTATCCTTAAAACCTAGTTTTAGCTGAATTCCTAATAAAACATTTGTGTCATCTATTATAAAATTCAACGATCTAAGTGGCACCTATTTCGAAATAACTAAATGATCTGCCGTATTCCTTATTTAAAAGCTTAACGCATAAAAACAATGTCAAAAACTTTTTTATCTTCATCTGAAGCCGCAGCTGTTTGTAAAACAGTACCTTCAATTGTGTCAAATAGTTTTAAACCCATATTAGTGGACCGTTTTCCTATTACAGCGCGGATCTCTAAACGGAGCAACCCTACTACGCCCATGACCAACATTTAAAGAAAGAAAGAAAGATTTATTTGGCACAAAATAAAAACAATAACAGATTACAGAAAATCTTAAAGGCTAGTGCCAAACAGGACCTCACTCAGCAAAGGCCCTTACACGCAAATGCATGCCTGGACGCTGATTTTCAATGAAGCCCTTTTGGTGTACAGTATTACATTTAGTTAAACAGCTTATAATAATGACAATTTTTGTTTGGCGCAATGTATATATGAATGATATATAAACATATAAATATTAGTTAAACATTATGGTGTATATAGCACGTATACAAGATGGACTTCGTAGCGCAACTAGAAACCTTCTATTTGTTTAAATACTAACAGATTTATAATCTTTATTGGCTTTCTAAACCGATCATCGTTTTGGGGATTGTTATTTACTACAGATATCTCAATGATATCTTTATTATTTACTATCTCCAAACCATGCTTAGCGTGGTATCGATTCCGCTGCTACTGCCATAATATGGTAGCTGGGGTCGTAATATTAAATTACTTTGTATAAAACTCAATAAAAATTAAAAAGTAACGTAAGAATCAGTTCTTTGCCTAATATTCTCCTCTATCTGAGTTTGCATAAGTGTACTGTAGACAAATGTTTATCTATAATCTGGGGGCACGGTAGTACCCCGCCAAGAAGAGCCAAGCGAAGCGCAAGGACACCTTTTCCCATGTATCAAATTGTTCACATTATCAGGATATGATTTCGTTAATAAACTAATTACACATAGAAAGACTCAATTATATACCTCTAATACTTTAGATTCAATTGATATCTAAAATACGACGATTTCGTCACTGATACACTGATGATCATCAGAATGTTTGGCTACTACCTTCCTTGCTATATGTAGAAATTGTTGAATTAAGGGTCGGTAGAGTGAGGCCGTGTAGATTCAGAAGCTTGGCTCTACATGAGTTCTGATAGCTTTTTCACAGCACAATCCTTGTGTAGTCTTAGTCGTTAATTACCTAACACATTTTTTTAACAATTACCTATATTAATATTAACACATTCAAAACGGCAAAGTGTGTGTTAACTTTCTTCTAACTAAAATTTGAAAAAGGACATGAAAGTGTCTACCATCAAAAAAGTACCTAATCAACCTTTCTTCAAATAATATTGGCCATATTTTATTTTACCTAGATGCATCAAACAGAAAAACCAGAACTATTCCAGATTTCAATTAAGTTTAACTAAGTATTTAATTCAACGTAATACGACTCATTGATTTCTACTTGATAACATTTTTTTGGATTATAGTGAACGCTTTCGCGAATTGAATTAAATTGTAATTATTCACTGAACGTATTGACTGGATCTATAATTCATATAATCTTGGTTCGCTTTGTGGTTCCAATTCAAAGATATACTTAATAAATATGAGTATAAGTATCAAATATGAGTTTCAAGCTTAATTTAATAGAGTCACATTGACGATTTATAATACTTGCAGAAAATACCAAAAAGCTATAAAAACACACATTTTGTACGCCATCATTATTGTGACAAGAGGTTCATTCCTTCATGCGAGAGTCGAGACTATATTGTTAGTGTGTATCGTTACACTTATTTTATATTGCATAGCTTGATGTTAAGTGAATTATAGACCACATTATAGGGAGTCTTTGTGGCAGATAATGGCCAATCAGTTACTATACGAGTAAACAATGACCGTTCCGTGTTACGACTTGAACACATAAAATACATAGGCATTGAAAGTCATTAGTGGACATGAGGGAAGTTGCGTAACTTCTGCATCACTCAAGCGAAGAGGAACGTTCGGTACGTTCCTAGGGATGGCTTAGTGACGTGCTTGATAGAAATTAAAATAATAATATACGGAGGTAACTGAAAAAAAATACCCAAAATCCCGAACATACTTCAAATAATGTATCCTTATTTGGAACTCAGGCCTAACGTAAAATCAGTGGCCTGCTCACCATATACGCTAAAAAGCTGTGCATACCCTGTGCGACCAGACAACCCGGAAAATCGCCAACATATTAAATGGTTTCCACTTATTCGCCCATTTTCCATTACAGATTTTAAACCAAAAGCGATCTGCTGTCATCAACAGCACTCAATTTGACAAAAATGTAAATTATGTATTGTTTTGCCGATAAGTTTGCATAAAAATAAAATCAAATACGTTTCCATCTATCTGTTGTTATTTATATATTTTATAGATGGAACTATAAACACAATGATCAAAGCAAAGTATCTTCTCGACAAATAAAGCCTACCAAAAGCAGTTAATTTAATTGAACTTCAATAGACCCCTTGGAAATTAGTCTAAACGCAAGTCTAACAAAAACTCGAGAGTTTCCGTGTGAATTCTCCAGTTTTAATGTTAATGTCCTAATCTTAATGTCAATGTCTATGAATAGGTAACAACAAAGTTCTAATCTAACAGTCAGGTCTAACAACTATAGTGGTATCACAGTCCACATCCCTATAACATCTTTATAGGCCTGTCATCAAGTTGTCACATAGACAAATGAGCGGCAATTTTGTACTTAATATGTTGTGTTCAAAAAAATTACAGAGTTCGGAAACAAACACTCTGGAAGCCCGTAACGCTTTGCTGGCGTTAAGTATCAACCCGTTATTTCGAATGATGCTAGGTTTGTTCTTTTTACACCCTATGAAAAGCTCATTAACTATAGACATTTCATTAGTTAAACATGGTTTAGGTTTTAAAAAGTGATTCATTGCCCAATTTATAGAACGCAATCATGAAATTTACACATTGTTTATGTCAAAAGTGAACGGCTCGGTCAGTGCGCTCACATGATGGTCAGTGATATACCTGACCGTACTGTTTCACGAGACAATATCTGACACTGCGGTGGTACCTACCTAGACGACACAGGACCGAATCTTCCACCTAATAAATCATACATCTTAAAATTAATTTGTATATGCGATGTATTGAAGTCGAAGAAGTAGTTAAAAATAGTGTAAATCTCAATTTGACTTTCCATCCTATGATACCAGGTAAAGAAAAAAATTACTACACCATTCCATTTTGTTTAGAACACAACAACAGATAATTTGTTCCAATTCCACCATATTATGTCTGAAAATGCTGTGCACTTTTCTATACGCTACTTACTTAGTTTTAAATTACTCGATTACACAACACATTGGGCTCGAGTTTTAAAATAAAAAAGTGTCAATATAATTAGAGAAGCTCAGTGGGAGGCACATTTCGCATAGCAAATGTTGGCAACAACTGTACTTTTTTTTTGCTAAAACGTATGTAACTAAATCCAACAATTATTTTAAAGTATTAGATGATTTTAAATTCTTGATAAGGCAGAGTTTTAATGGTTGCTGGCATTTTATTGAAAATCCGTACTGCCATACAATTGACATTTTTAGAATAAAGTGGTAGTCTTTGGGATGGGACTACTAAATCGTTTTCTTATCTGCCTCTATACCCCGGGTATTTTTATTATGAAGAAAGGGATGATGAAATTGATAAAGTGCTGCTTAAGATGATGTGGATGCTACAGCCATATTCGAATCTAATATTAAGATTCAGACGGTAACCTAGGGCACGAGCCCATTGTTTTGTTAAGTCAATTGGATAAGTGGCATCGCTAAAGTTGTAGATAAATGTAAGGTAAGTTTTTTTAGAATAGATAGGTATATATTTTACTATTGTCGTCGAGTGGCGTCCACGTAACGGAAAGCAAAGCGTAGGCCGACCCCCAACCAGATGGACGGATGATCTGGTTAAGGTGGCGGGTAGCAGATGGATGTCAACTGCAAGGGATCGGTCCGCGTGGAAATCATTAGGGGAGGCCTTCGTTCAGCAGTGGACATAATTAGGCTGTAATGATGATGATTAATTTCATCACCTGACACCAACTCAGTAGACCATTAGATCAAATTATTAACGTATAAGAAACTGTATGCTACGCTTTAAACCATCGCTGTATTCTCCTTTCCCAGACATCAGGCATCCCGGTTTTTTAGTCTTGCTTCCACCAGCGACCTTTCGAGTCGTCGATCCATTAGGCAAAAAACAGCAATCCAAAATTAATATTTCGAAAGAGATTCAATTAAGACTCTTAAACGATACAGTGTTTTTGATAAGTAATAAATCTTAGCAAATTATATTAGCGATTAGTCTTAAAAATTTAGCGTAATTTTAGCAACTTATACTTCAAGGATAAGTCTAGTATTTTTTTTATTTTTATTTATTTATTGCGTCACGTGTTTTCACTTTTCTCATTGAAAATCAACAAAAGCGTAAATATTGTTAAGATAATGCAGCCGTGAAAGAATAAGCACAGGCCAGTCTAACCAGTATCTCATTCTGGTAATCGTTACGTGGAATTTACACTCAACGACTGAATCCAGCCATCAACACTGAAACTGATTTCGCCAACTCATTTAAATGTTTGGTTTAGTAGTTATAATTTCGAACGACGAACAAAGATAATAACTTTATCTATCCTACGAATAATCATAGTAAATACAAATGAGACATTAATCTTATTTATTATAAGTAACATTCATACATATTTTGGTTCACGTCAGTACATGCGTGCGTATTTTTGGAAATCATTATTTTGTTCGCTCCATGTGAAACCAAGTTACAACATGAGCATCCAAATAATATTTAAATACGAGGATATACTCGTACCATTTCACAAGCTGGACTTTGACCCGTATAGGTAACTCTTATTTTTATTTTGGGTATATGTATACATAGTAACTTTAACACTAAAGTATCGAACAAGCCTTATGCTGATTAGAACCGTGTCGTGTAAGGTCCTCCAGTACATAGCGTATTGCCCCTTTGCGGCGGCGTCACGCTCGCCTGCGCCCGAAAGCAGGCCTCTCGATTTAGTCTACATTATATTTAATATATTTTTTGTCACACCCACGTGGTCAGCAAGATCCAAGTAAAAATTGATGTGCGAGTTTAAATTATAAATAGCATTTGATTCGTACAAGCTGGTGTGTTCTGGCGACGGTCGTCCGATTTATAAAACTATCTTGGTTTAAAAACAATAAGCCAAAACACTGATTTCAATATTTTCAATACAGATATCGAGAACATCGTTTAGAAATATTATCTGTTGAATGGTAATTTAATCATATTCTTGGTAGCACATAGTTGAAGACCATCCGGTGACGCACTGTCAGTCTTGAACTTTACCAATTGACTCTGTGATGATTCAAAAACATTACCACCTCAATGACCAATACTTATTCGTTCCAAGATCTGGTGAGTATCGGTTCGATCCGACACAATGCCAATGATTAAAAGGCATCTGTTTTTATTATTGCTTCTCATTGTAATAGCCTGACCATCCGTCACATATACGAAAATCTTTTTCGAATCTATTATTTTTGCCTAATAGCCTTAAGATTTAAAAATATAAAAGAAAAGATATTTAGATATATAATTATTAACAAAATTTATGTTTTTATTCTATTCCATCATTATTTCTCAATAGTAGTGTTGAAAAATTAAGCTATTTCGGAATAAACAAGTCTTGGTTAATCCAAAACTAAATATTTTTATCTTACAAGTATTGTTACATCTACAGAAACAATTTTATTTGTGAAGCTTTATGTGAGTGCTGAAAAACGAAGCCCACATGCATCATTGGAACCATCACTAAAAGTAACTCAATTAATAAAGTCAAATTCACAATGAATTTAATTTGTCATCACGCTACGTCTCTGGACAAAATTAATTCTACCTCATTAAGATGACTTGCATGATGAAACCAAATCGTAAGAAAATTATCATAGTTTTCAAAATCGACATTTCAAATTCATAAAAATCAAAGACGGAATCATCTACTGCAAACTTGAGTAATAAATCTTACAATAAAAGTATTTTAGGTATCCTACAACAAACAGGAAAAAACAATACTGATTGTTTGTATATTAATATATCAAATTATCTCAGCCCATTAAGATATCACAAATCTATTTTATTTATATTAAGTCTTGAAAACCGTCTGTATAGGACAGCTGCTCTGCCAGGTCAATTACTACTGACCCTCGTTGCAACCTGACCAATTAAGAAGCATCAGTTCCAACTGAAGACTACAATATTTCATACGCCGTATTATAATCGCATAACAACGTCTTCTCTTTAGATGGAATGCAATGGAATTCACGAGTTGTTTTATTTTTATTTTAAGTATACATTTAAAACTAAACCCTGTACTTTTAAAAGTGTCCTATTTAAACATAAATCGATTGTCAAATAATTTAAAGTTATTATTCCCATAATCACAAAGCTACATACAATAAGTTGAAGAGCATAATGTGAATCTGTTGAGATTTTATTTTATCTTAGAAGTGGAGAATCGCCGACGCCAGATGCTGGTTGTTCTACATGCGGGCGACCACGTGTTGGGAACCAAAACTTTTTCTTACCCGTCTTCGCCATTACACCCTCAAATCTCTTGAGAACGTTTTTATTTTTTACGCATCCGACCTCTTCAAGTTTTGGTTACATGGAGAAATTTCTTTTTAATTACTAAAATGACATTCCCATCCGTTATTGTTTTTAAGTTTATCATCTTTGTCGTTGTTTGGGAACTTTTTGAACTTGCGTTAAGTTCATTTAAACTATGAATTTATTAGGAAATTTCTATAAGTGTTTTTTTTACATTTAATGATCTTGTTTTTACATTTATTGAGCTTAGATATAATTCAAACTCTAAATGGACATTTGTTGGTCTCAAACTTTTCGTAAGTTTTGTACGCAATATTTAGTAGATGATCATTTTTTAAATTAAGGTAGCAAAGAGAAACACATACGATGCGCCAACCAAAGTTATCAGCGAACAAGGCAAAAGGGAGGATGAGGTTGAAGCTGCTTTCATTTGTAAGATAGAAAGAAAGGCATCTCTATCTAACTTATATGTATTTATTATAAATGTTTTGTTTAAATATAAAAAGTAAATAAGGAAATCGAAGATTAGTGCTTATCTAAATTATTTTATTTAAAATTTACTGTTGCGCATACCATAGGTAGCTACTCTCATCATCATCTCAGCGATATTCCCGGTTACTTTCGGAGCTTGCGCCCCTAAGTCCAGGTACCTACCATAGGTACCTACTCTAATATGCCTAAAATGTATCAAGAAGATTTAATCAGAAGTTAAACGTTTCAAGTTAAAGTACCAGGAAATATCCACTTTCTTTATAATTACGTTCAGTTCCTGCGGCGGTATCCCAAGTTGCAAAATTAAAAATACAACCAACAGACACCATATCAAATGAATGTCGCTAGCGTATAACATGTTCTTGGCGGGTTCTGAGACTGAGAACAGGTTAAGGTGTAACGGTGCCGGTTCGGTATCCGGACGAGACAAGTGAAATGGGAATTGAAGGATGCCTTATCTGCTATTAGATAAGCAGAGTTATAAATGATTATATTACAGCCTATCACAGTTTTAATTGTGTCTATGCATTTTATTTACAAATACCCTTGTTATCTGGGTATGAAAAAAATAATACTAATAAAAACAAAAACATATGTCCATATATTCTTTATATTGTGTTGCTAAGGTTTGTTATAAAATTATAGTCTATTTTTTATACTTAAAATAATTTTATATATTTGACAAGCCATATAGAAATAAGAGAGTCTAATATTGTTGAATAAATAATTTGTAATGTGTCTCATATTATAATAAAAACGACTAGCAATTGTTACGAATCTATTTCATACTGCACTTAGTGTATTGTTAACTTCAGGTGTTGAATTATTTGGAACATGAATTCATATAAACCAATTTGACTAGCTAATTTATGGGCATATTTATATATCCCTAATAAAATACTTTATTACATAGTTTTTTGTTTATTATCTAGAAGCCATATTTAATCTACTACGTGTAACAACTAATAACATAGTTTATTTGTTCTTGACACAAATTTTGAAATGAGAAGGAAAAAAAACGACATTTCCCGCGCACCGCACATGTGCGATGCCATGTTCCCAAGGCGCGTGGGAACCACTCGCGCCATCTTGCGTCGCCCATTTTCAGAGACGCGCGCTTTTTATTCAGCGAAATTAACATTTTATATATTATTGTCTCACCGAATTAATTCGCTATCGAAACCTGTGTTTCCCGTGTGAAAGTATTATTCGAAATGTGTGTGTGGTCATATTTGTCCTTCAGTAATTTGGTATTCTGTTTACTGCGAACCGTCGCCTATAAGACACTATTCAAAATTCAAAGAAGGGCCTTATTATTTGGAAGGTGTTAAAATTACTTAATTAAAAGAATATCTTTAGCCAAAGTAATATAGTCGTGTGCTTCGAAAAAATGTTTGTCATAATTTAATAAAGCATTTATTGTCTGTCGCTTTGCATGATTAAAACTAATTGTAGTAATAAAAGTCTAACCTAATCCAGTTATATAAAAATATTTATTTGTAATACAATATTTTTGTTGTTTTTACGCATTTCTAAGTGGTATAATGTTACTTGAAATTTCGCATTTATCCAAGCCTAACTAAACGTGGGTGAATGCATTTGCTAATGGAACTATTACTGGGTTAAATATGGTGACTCTGAGTTTCAGAGTAAAAATCATATGTTGCATTCTTTATACACAGCTTCCGCAGCATAACGCAATACCGCTTACCTTCCGGCAATGAAGGAATTGTTTCAAACACACCCCGCATTGAAATGAGAGGCACTTTCATTGATGCGTCGAGGAAGAAGGAGCAATGCACTATAATCTTGTGAGACGGCACACGCGCACGCACAAGCGTTACCATAGGCTCATAACGAGAAAAACGAACAAATAAAACCGCTGTGTGTACAGAGAAAGTGAATATTTGATTTTATCGTAAATCAAATATACATGATTTAAAAAAGCCAAATTAATTTAAGTTAAACTGATCATCAGCCCATAATATGTCCTACCGTGGTGCACGAGCTTACCCGTAAAGAGTATATAGCCTTAGTCGTCCACGCGGGCCCAGTACGTATTGGCCGACTTCACGCACAACCTTTGAATTTCTTCGTAGGTTTTGCACGATGTTTTCCTTCACAGTAAGAGCGTCGGATTAAACAACATATAATTTTGAAATGTCATTTGTCAAATGTGACTTGAACCTACATCCAGATCGGAAAGCAACATTACGGTACACACAATGAGCTACCGACGCTCAAGTCATGTAGTATTTATGTGGCTATTTCTCCCGCCTATTTTTTTTTAAGTTCCTTTTTGTTACTAACTATAAATTGATCATTGTTATCTGTGAAATAAAGAGTTAATAAATATTTGTAAAGCTTTATTCCTTCCTAAAGAGTGAGACAGGCTGTAAAATTTCAGGATACTTTGGTTTGACTTGTTTACGCCAAAGATTTATTATATTAAATCTTTGGTCTACGTCAAAAGTGAGCGACAGCACTGTGGTCCGTTTTTCGAAGTCAGTAGTGTGACTATTGAAGTTGATATTAGCCACTTAACACCGCAGGTTTTCTGTTTGATTGATAATAATTAAAAAAATATTTTGATTAATTCATGAAATCTTTATTCGTAGATTTGGCAAAAATACTAATATAGAATACAATTAGAAAAACTTTCCTTCGAGTTCCTACTGTGAGACTATAAAGGCACTTACTTCTCAGCATTGAATGTCCACTTCAAACTAGTGATTTTAAGTAAATTTATGATATTAGAATTAGTTAACGGATTCCTTTACTAATTTTAATACCTATGAAAGTGGCCGGTAGCCCTGTCGACTATTGAGCTTAAGCAGCTTTCGCGCCGGATGTCCGACGGCGAAAGCACTGATACACCGGACGGACAAACTGACATTTTGTTATGCAAATGGCTCTCATAAAAGAAATAAAACGACGATATCTGGACGGACGATTAATTATAATAATAATTATCATGATGTAAGTACTAGATTTATGACTATCTTTGAGTTAACCACTATTTATTGTTTTGTTCTTTTACCTTATTTTAAACAAAACAATTACGTAATTAGTCACCGAGATCCAATAAAAACACAGTTTCACCATATCAATTAAAGACTGGTCGCAGTCGTGACCTGTCACGCGAATCAATGAAACCTTAATAGTTCTGACATAAAATCCTTGAATATGTATGTAGTTCTTGTTAGAAACAGATAAATATTCTATAACTCTACGAATACTAAGCATTATGTAAATATAGGAATGCTGCAACCGGAGCCCGGCTGTCTCAATACCTATTCTAAAAAGCATACACAATTTTAAAGGCAAATCCTCAAATGTCATTGGTAGGATAATTACTGGAAGCTCTCCGATTGGCTGATACTTATAGTTACGCCAAATCAGATTGGTCCATCTTTACGATTTAAAATAATTGGCGCCACTATATCGGCTAATTTATCCTTTATGTTTAAATACGTACGGTTGATAATACATGTGCCCGCAGGCTTTCATTTATTTTCTGTAAACGGTACGGAATTCGACTCACGCGCAAGAGCATGTTGCGATTGCCTTTTGAATTCACTATGGGGCCTGGAAAGGACCTTTATGGTCTGCATCGAGATTGATTTGCTTATTTTAGGAACACTGACATAAATGGTGCTAGGCTGGAATCTCGTATTGCATTCTAGGTATGCCAGTGATAGAGAATGAAACGAGTTTTTACCTGTGTTCAATAAAAACTGTTGAACAGTGCGTTGTTTCGTTAAAAAATAGTTTTCTTATAAATGAAAATACTAATAACAAAAAACAAAAAATTTAGCTTATACATGTGAAATCTGTGGGTAGTAATGCTTATCTTGGTCAATAATAATATACTTACTTATTAATTTAAGAATGCAAGAAATCATGAGCTGCATTATACGGTTTTGTTTTCAATTAAAAAGGATATTTTGTACTGAACCTTCAGAATGCTAATACGCAGCGCTAAAGCAAGTTTACGAGCATTGTCATAGAACATATTGTGTGCAGATCAAGTAAGGCATTTCGTTATCCACTAACGTATCGAAGGTAAGTGTTCAAAGTTGGTTTTATACCGTACCAGTTGGTAAACAATGGATGATATTCACAGTAGCTAGCTTCTAAGAACGGACCATACATAAATATTACCATACACAAACGCTGTTTGACTCTTGCCCTGGCTATTTATAAACAACGACATTATTGCTCTATTGTCTTCAACGAATTCTTTGGAAAAATTGCTGGCTATTATGCAAATTCAATTAAGTTGCAGTATAATTAGGTAAACATGTATAAATGGACTTGAACTTTACTGGAAAGAGAGAATGCAAACTTAAAATTCGCGAAGGTCTAGTACAATAAAAGAGGCTATGCCCAGGATAATAAAGAAGCAGTATACTTTCAATCTCTACAATTTCACTTCTGAATATCATTTATGGCATTAAAAAGAATCATAGAACTGACATTTAGACGATATGACGTATTTAGAAAAATTATACCGTTGCAATAATACTTACTAGCAATCTGAGGAATGAGACTATTCATTATTTATACTTAATTCTATCTCCGGTAACCTCGAGCTGCCAAGGGTTTCATATGCGAGTAATCGTCACAAATGCACTTCCTGTCTTAATCTACAATCTGGTTCTGTGAGCCAGATACTGTAATAACATATTGTCTTTGGCGGTGTCGCACCTCACGCAATTCCTTGGAAATAATTACAACCTTGGCTGAAGTAGGTTTTATGGAACATATAGAATGTACTTAGATGCGTTTAACAAGACAACATTTCACGTCTCCTGGATATATTTCATGTCAATGTTCATAGTAAAATATTAATAGTTTGTACTCTTACTTAGTTTTATCTTATTAATATATGGAGTTTTGACTTATGTGGCCGGCCATAATAATTGTGAATTTTGGCCAAAGTTTGCATACCTAAAACGTCTAGTCTACCTATCTGGGAGATCAGTAGAGAGAAAAAAATTTTTTTTTTTTTAAAAATCACAACATAAACAATATACAAATTACATAGCTGACAGAGCTCAAGTACATTTAATGCGTATGCAATGCATTCAGTGTGCAAACATTGGTAAGCAAATATCATTATACCGAGGCCACGCTAAAAGCCAACGTCTAAAGCCCATTGACGCGATAATTATTGAGATTTTTTTTAATACTTCCAAATTATCACTATTACACTTGCAAGTAACACTCATTGTCGCGATAATTAATGGCATTTACCGTGTGACCCCAGCATTAGGATGGCAATAGAGCTGATGTTTGTTTCTGATAGATGTTTTGTTTCTTGTCATGTACATGTAGAGTAAGTACCTGTGCCTACCGAACAAAACCATTATGTAGGTTTCTTGTCAGCATGCCCAGCACCATTATGCTACATGCACCAGTAGCATGCTGAACCAGACGTGGCTGGCTATGGTGCGAATGCGTGCGATGAGGGAGGCCCTTAAATCTGTGGGAGGCATATCCCACTGAAAAGTTGATGACTCCAATAATTTTATTCCCATACAAGTCATGATGATGAGGTGATAAAAAGAATATTATTTTCTCAATCGTATTTAATGACAGGATATGATTAGCGCATTAAAGTCTAGACTACTCATATTACTGTAAATTGCTTGTAGTGCAATGTCAGTCTCGCAAATAAACACAAACTTATCACATTAAGTACATTAGTCAATAGTAGAACATAGTCGTTACCATCGTACCATTTCAAGTCTCATCACGCCGTTACTCGCGTCTCACTTCGCATGTTTTTTATATCGATTGTCTCTCGATCCCACGAGCGCGATCCCGTTGCACTCGATGAATCGATTGATTGCAGAATCGATTTAATCGACGCGACTGCGAGTCACCCTGGTCAATTGATGTGTGAATGAGGTTAGATGCAAGGCATATCCCAATGCATTTAATGTGTATAAACCTTTATAAGAAAATTTACTAGGGCTCTTTCATAAAGTATTGAGATATTACTTTTAAACAAAAGTGTTTTTACATGTTTTATTAGATGCTTTGTGTATGAAAAAATGTACGTAACTACAAAAATAACGTAAATTTAATATATTGGTAGTAATATTAAGCAATTCTCAATATTTATAAATATTGAATAATTTTAGTGATGAAGTTCTAAGACGGCTTAGCTTAGAATTAGATATAGTTTTAGTGTCATCAAATTTAAAAATGGGTATCTATAGATAATAACTAGTTACCACAGACTCGTTCCCATCACAGTGAAAGTATAACACTTGACCTTTTCTCTCTTAGCGGTCCGAGGCTATTAGGCAAAACCACGGCGGTACTCGGATAATATCAGAAATCAAAAACCCAATTTTAATGAAAACTTATATGATTATTTACTGAATAAAAATAACATATACTTATGTTTGTAAATTACCTGCATACAAATAACATTGATTTCAAGCCGAACCTCTATTCTACAAATTGTCTACAAAGACTCGTATATTTTTGGCAAACACTTCTTTGAAGTTGGCAAAAATTACAAATGGTTTACCTTGAAGATCAGTTCAGCAAAAATAACGCATTCTGTTCAAAACGAAGCCGTTATGCTAGTGCAATACCTCAACATCCTATCCCAATTTGCAAATAGTCTTCTGACAGGCTCTCAGCCTATTGCCCTAAAGGGATAGAGTAGGTATGCATCCAAATAAGGCCTCGCGTCAGCGCAACATGTTTTTTACGAAGTAACGGTGTTGAGACCCGCTCCTAGTAATTACACAGCACAACTTGCTGGTAACTGACGGGGCCATAAAAAGAGGCTTCTTTATTGAGAATTCCATTACACATTACACACAGCTACTGTTCAGATGGATCGATGTACCGTCTGTCGAATATCAATTTGTTGATTCCTTATTCTAAACGAATAATGTTTTTGATAGTTTAACAATGTTAAAGTTTTTATTGTTTAATTAATAGAAATTATTATTGGAAAAGCATCATTAAAGTATAAGGGGTTTTGTTGTCTTTATTATCCGGCGGGCTGGAGTTATTAGAACTAATAAAAGGTATGGCTGAATGAGAGAGGGCTGATACCTGTTTTCTGCTGAAAGTTTATACCCCAAACGACCTTTTCCAGCACCCGAGGAGATTAAGGGTGATGAAAATTGGATTCATATGAGCGGTCTCCACACGAAGTTTTTAATAGGCGTCCACAAAAAGAGGTTAACCTTCTGATTTATTTTTAAATATCAGATACTTTAAATACCCTTATTCCTAAGTTTTTAATTGTTATACAACTTCACAACTGACAAACACAAATAAATGCAGGTGATTGAAAATATGTATTTACTTTTTTCAATACAACAAACTAATTTATTTTCAACCATCGTCTTGCTTGTAACATGTTTACATTACATTAGTATAATGCAAAATAAAAAATATCGATTCACACGTGCTAACCGTGAACTCTATTGAAAAACGTCAGAGTTCAAATTTGAATAGTATTAACATGAAATCAAATATATCCAGTAGTTCTGGGAAAAAGAACCTTATGCGTTTTAATAGAAATCTAAATTCTATCAAACGGCATAGTCCGTTAGATGACTTGAATGTTAATGTCCCAGTGATATGTAAATAGGCTTCCTATCACACCGACCGAATTTAGGTATGTAAGCAATTTATATTTGGACGCACTTAATGAACAAATTGTAATGTTAATCACCACAAAATATTTTTCCATTCATCTTCTATTCGAAGAAAATGTTTGGTTCGATACAAACGAATTTTTAGACTAAACATTGAAATTGAAATATGTTAAGAAATAAAGTAATCGGTTATAATTAAAATTCGGTTAATAAACTAGGTCTTTTGAGATACGAATAAACTAATGTGTAACGTAAGATGAACATGTTATGAGTACAAACTAAAAACACACAACGAAACTCGTTCGTAATCACTTTTAGATACCTCGAATCCCCTATGCGAGAGTACAGAAACCATTTAAAGCATTCCCCAGAATTTATGTATCCATAAAACTTCGAACGATATATTTCCACGGCAAACTTATTCCAACGGATGCTATTACCTTTATCTTGATCGTTAATATAATCAATTAGAAATATTTTAATCTGTGATAACTCTGATTAGATATATAGATGGCCAGTCTTAACCAGCCATTGCCGCTACCTGATATTAACCAATACCAACTTCCTACATAATGTAAATTCACCTGTGATAAATTATTGTTGTAAATATATCATAAAAAGCAGAGCAATACATAAAATAAGGCATTCTTTATTCGATTTCCCGGATGATTGATAAAGATGATTAATGATTTCAACTCCAAACATATTTTAGTGATAAGTATGAACAAGCTTACAACTTAGGTAATAAATAGAACAAACTTAACACGAATGAATAAACTGAATACTAAAAAGGACCTCTGTACTGTTGGCTTCGACCCCACACATACCTTCCAAAGGACAAGGTCACTATTTGGCCCGTGAATCTGAGGGATTACGAAAACGTAACAATAGTTTATTACTCACCATAAATTACAAAGTTACAAACAAAAATTTCAACTCAATAAACAAAATAGTTTATGGTGGGCTGACATCCTTACTAGGATGACTCCTATATTTCATGTTATCAACCATCTCCACCTCTCAATTTATCAGGTGTTCAATCATTTTTAATTTAAGTTTGTTTATAAAATAAGTACACCAACACAAAATAATCAATTTTGTAGAATATTTTCATTATACTACATAGTATAAGTATATTTATTTTTGAGGTTTCTAATGTGATGTCATAATTAATTACATTTTTTCCGCATACACCGTGCAAAGATGGGGCGGGTTGCTAGTACGTTTTAGCCATGGCTATTGTAGTAATATTACAGTTATGAGATCTAAATAGGATATTTAAGAAAATGTATACGCGCACAATAAGACATTGTAATAGACGGTCATATTCAAATAGCTTTGTCTACTGGCATTCATAAGTTACAGAACGAAGGACGACATACTGGGTGGGTCACAACTATTCTGCTGTATGCTGTATCAATAACAATACCTTTAATTTTATAAGTTCACACCATTAATAATTGTTTTTAGTTTCGAGTTTATACACATTAATATAAGAACGTCTATTCGCCTAATTTAGATAGCAGCAATTTTCTCTACACCCAAATGGTGATGGTTGATCGACGCTCAACACGCCGACGATGGTCCACTTTAGCGGTCTATGATCCAAAAATCTTGCATCATTGGGAAGTCATAACCCAACAGTAGATGTTAGTGATGTAGAGATGTCATTACGGAAATTTCCAATTTTGAATTGATAAAATGCAGAATATGCAGATTTTTGTCGGCATATCTCGTTCTTACCGACTAGCCTAACCGGTTGGCTCTAGCAATTTATTTAACATAACATTTCTTAACGACCTTTTAGATAATAATAATAATAATTAACAACTTCAGTGGACTGCCTCTTGTCTGCCGTAATGTAATCTTAATGGAGTCACCGCTGGACACAAATCTCCCCCATCTTGTGCCATATATTCCAATCGTCCTCTTCCCTAATTTTCGCATATCGTCGTTCCATTAGGCTGAAGGTTTACTTTTTCCAAAATGCGATATCCACTCCTGAAAACATATTATTACGGCAATTGGTCCTGCAACATACGTGACCGACCTTTGCTACTACTGTAACTTGCTGACAGCTATGCTAGTTAAGTTTTCCTACAAGTGATTTCTGAGTTTTTCTCTGAGAGAAACCCTGAGTATAGCTAGTTAAGTGACTTTGAACTTATCAACTAGTCTTACAGGAGACTGCGTATAGAATGGAATTTCGTATGTGTCTTATAGGTAGTCAGAAGGCTTAAACACGATATTGTAAGATCAGTGCAATGCAATTTATGACTATAATTTTGTTCCTAAGCCGTATCTTACTGTGAAGGAAAACATCGTTAGAAACCTGCGCACGCCTTCAAAAGGATTCAAATTAGACCAATCCGGGCCTTTGTGGAAATCTATACATACACCCTTAACAAATAGGCTCGTACCCACGGTGAAGACTTATATGAACTATTGATGAAATCACTTCTGACGGAATCTACAAAAATAGTAGGGGTAGTGACTTGTATATCAATATATTAACAGCTGAGCAAACACAATTTGAAATATTATGACTAGTAGAATTGATTGCGAGAAAATGGCAACACAGCTCGATAAACACTGTCTTGATACATCAATACACGCAAGTATGTCGGTTGGCTGTGATGGGAATCATAACATTTTTTATTCGGGTATTCCGTTACGATTTATGCAGTACCTTTTTGCATGCTTGTTCTACAAATGAGCCGGCTGGCTATAAGATGTTAGGTGTTGTTGATAGATAGGTACAACTAATTGACCATTTCCACCAAAGCCATCTTTAATTCCTACACCAAAATTCAACGTGTAAGTTTTTTTTACCAGAAACTATACCGAACTCATAAGATTATATTAAGTTTACAAAATCTGCAGTAGAATATTATGCGGTTTTTAATATATATTATTTACACATCTGAAACGTCGAGATGTGGCATTAATTAAAGTATTCAAAAGAAGCAAACCATAATTATGTAGTTTATTGCGTTAATCCGAAGTCTTGTATGGATTGGTCTGAGAGTAACTTACGAGTATGATATATTTATCAGGTGTCAATCAGTCACAATACCAAATCCCCAGCCCGACTAATGTGTATGTTATTTCTTTGTTTGTCACGTTCAATATTTACAGCCCTCAACATGTTAATGCAAATGATGCACTGATTATGCACGTACAACTGCGTCAGCCTTAGTAAAACATGTGATTCCAAAGCGGGGCGTTCTTCTAATGTTTGGAATGAACTCCGTAAACCGGCGGGTTCATTTGGTATTCATGAATGTTTCAAAGCTTACATTTCTAAATATTTATGGCTGCAATCGGAAGCCCTTATTGTGTGGTATAGTGCCACAACACAAGAAATACAAGTTCAGATCGCACTTTTTTTCGCTTAAAGTAGAGCGAATGGTTATGATATGAATGCAAAGGTTATACACATAAAAAGTTAGCTGGGTTTTAGTTTGTAAAATAACTACATATTTAGTATTCTAACTTAACTTTAACTAGGACTAAGTTCTCGCTGCAACATTTATCAAGAATAATGGAACT
>PQWD01003568.1:0-27252 GCA_019425675.1 Leucinodes orbonalis | reverse complement strand
ATATCTAAATTTAATCCATGTGACTGTACAATGGATGTTTGATAATGATTTTACTTTTTCAACCAATTATTAATAGATTATATAAATATGCCTAGATAGAGTCAAGGCGTATTCTTCCTAAACAAATTACCATACAATTATGTTCAAGGAGATTTAACCATATTGATTGAGTCACAGGGACGAAGATTGATTGCTTTAAACGGCTATGTTTATCTTAATTGTTTAGGCCTCGCCATCCTTAATGATGTTTCGTCGACACTCCTCGTCGTTAATGGATCGAAATTAACTTTTTAATCAGGCTAGGCATCTCGAGACATTCGATTAATCATTTACAATGTATATGATAGGCTAAGTATATACCACTAGCAATATCCTTGTATGAGAACTTCATAGTAATATAACACACACCGGACACAGTCAGCGGACTTGGCAAGAGTCACTATTTAAAGCCTCAAAAAAGAACGGGATTACCAGTTCACTAACCAGATGGTAAGTGATACGTCTGCTCATTATACGTATGAATCAAGTATAGATCATATTTTTTTAAACACTGCCCTACGTCAATTACCCAAAACGACAGACCCTTATTGAGGTATTAAATAAAGCTATCAAATACCGCTCAAAAATTCCCGTTCTATATATTAGTTGTTTACTACATTAAGATAACCTATATTCTATCATAGTTTTTATAATTTCCATTCGGTTCTATAATCTCCATTCGGTCTAATATTCCAATAGCCACGTAAGTCTTTGTAGCTTGCAGTATGAAATCTGCTTTAATAATGTATTATCTACATTGTTGTTATGTTATACGTTAATATTTTGGTTATACTAAGATTTCCTGTTCTGATAAAATATATGCTCTTCCAATTGCAAATGGTAGAGAGCTTTTAGCTCGCCTACCTTCGCTTAGTTGTAAAGAAATAAAAACACCATTTACCGACTTAATAATTATGTTTCTTTTAATGCCTTGCCACTAAAATTGTATTTCAGTTTTTGAAATCCACCATTTTAAACCAAATCTGGCTGCAATAATTTGATAGTCAGCTTTTACAATTTTGGCACAATTGACTTCATTTCTGGAAGCTTAGCCACTGAGATAAGCCTATATTTTTCTTTTAGTTCTTAAAGTAATGCGGCTGCAAATTTTTCACATGTTAACTATTATTATTATGTTAAAGAATGAAACAGGACGGTCAGGACATTCACTTAGTGATAAGAGATACGTTCGACCAAGACAGAGTAGCATTGAAGGAAAACTAACAACTGATAGACAGTTATTATTCTCCATCAATGCAGCGCTCGTCACCGAGACAACGAATGTTAGGTATCTTCTACCCGGTAATATTACTACAATGCCTTCATCCCGAAACATAATGCACACAACATTGCGATTCACGGGACGGTACTGCGGTAGTAGTCAACGACTACTTGACCAACCTAGAGTTTTCAAATGTTTTTGTAATGTGTCAAATAGACGTTATGGCTTTCATGACAAAATCCTTACGTAAGGATTGTAATTTTTTTTTCATAAAACTCATTTAGATTCAATAAAATGAGTTATTGTTGCTGTTGAGTTAATATTTACCAGTAATTATTAACCACAGCATTAATAATATGACAATTCTGTACATAACAAACATACGTTGGTGACCCTGCTGCAGTGACCCTACCTTATGCCTTGAGTCGTGGGTTCGATCCTCACCCAGTGTATGTTCTGTGTCTGGATATTTTTAATTATAATAATCAAATATTGTACAGTATATACAGCAATTTAATATGATCAAACGTGTTATAACTTTAACAATCGGCGCAGACGGATACAATATCAAACATAATTGTTTTTCTATTTAGTCCGGGAGCTTGTGGTAAAATGGTAAACGTACTCGTATCCCAATATTAACTTGCTATAATGGTTGACTATGATAAATTATTATCGCAATACATTAACTCTATAGAATATTTGTATGTTGTCGTGTATTTGCATTGTTTCTTACTTCTTTGTGTGAGCTCAACCAAGTATAATTAGTGAATCGATAATTTTAATTAGTTACGGAACTATACGCGTCTTTTGGAACTAAGACAAATTAACCTTTGAACAATCACAAGCACGTATCAGCTGCACGAAACAAAATGGGAGGCAAAGAAACAATGATTTCACACAATTAACGACCTATAGCGAGGCTAAGTCGTTAATTGAAAATGGTCGATCGTGTTCTATCTTAAATGTGAGAAAGAATAGATCTTTTCTTTTGGCCTTAAAGCAAAAGGAGGACAAATAACAATTTTGAGCTGTGATTCAGGTTTATTTTGTGATTAATTAAATAAAAGGACTAATTTGCTCTCCTGATGTTAATTATTAACGTATTCGTGTTGTGTTTCGCTTAGTTCAAATTTAAGTGATTCGACCTGCAATGTCCTAACATAAAATTACATACAAATAGTTTATTCATATACGGTAACTTCTTATACAATATTACTTACCAAATAAGTACATAAAGGTATCCAAGTTGTAAACAAACTCCTATGTTTTTATGTTAAAAGTTAGTAGATTACTTTTATATGCTTAGTTAACTGTACATCTCATCGGCTGCTTGAAATATAGATAGTGTTATTTTTTCACCATGGCTTGAGTATTATACTATCAAACAAATTTTTTTTATTCGCTTGTAAATGTTTGTGATCTAGCATACTCGTATAATGTCCTAACGAAACTAACAACCTTCAGAGATGGAAACAACCGCTTAAATTGTCTCGATAAAAAATTTGGTTAACCATCTGGCAACCGATTTCATGATCGGTACTATAGTTGCGTAACTTAGCCAATCTGAAAACACTAGCTGCTTCGTCATTTAGTCTTTGTCATAAAAATCTGAGCTATTTCCAAGTTCATTTGTTACGATATTTCCCCACAGTATCGCAACCCAAAAAGGCTGCTATAGCAATTAATAAGCCAGTGCCACTAGCACTTAATAAGCAAGACTCTGAAGAGATTAATGATGCAATCGACAGTTTTAATTAGTTCCGCAATCAACGCGCGTTCCGGAACTAAACAAATTACTTTTTAATACAACCGCCCCGCATCGGGGTTGGACTGTGCACTGGATTAATTTGAACTGGATTTATTCACTTCAGCATTCTAGAATTATTTATAAAGTATCATTGTAAAACTATTTACATACGCGTTCCAAGAAGTATAACCACCAAACAAATAGGATATAATTGGAGATCGAAATTTCCATTTTTGAGTGGGTGTTTGAATTAGAACAGTTTCTTCTTTTAATACTGGGTCATTATTAACAACTTATGAAAGAAGATAGAAGTAAAATTATGGAATAGGATACAACGTCTACCATCTCTCTTATCTCGCGAGTGCTGTTAGTATCTCTCTTTTGCTTAAATGTACGCTTTAATGAACGCTACACTCAGCGTAGCGTTCATTAAAGCAAAAATTTTATAGGTACGAGTAGGTATTGCTATTCCCAAACCGCTTGGCCATCGTGGAGATTTCGGAAAAACCCTTCACTATCGAGGAAATGGAAAATGTTGAAAATTGAACAACAATAAACAATTCTAACATTACCGTGTTGTTTAAAAAAACCTAATACTTTATGTACTAGGTTTTTTTAAACAACACGGTATTGTTAAGAATTACCATATAAATTATCCATCTATATGGTTTTTCTCTATATCTATAACTTTTATATTATATTACCTACACAAAACAATAATTCAGTTTTGTAAATAAGCACGTTTAACTGTGTGGTAAAAACGTGCTTATTTCCAAAACTGATTAAGAATAAATATTTATTTTACTCCCGCCATTTCGGTGACTTTGCAAGTATCGTGGTCAATGCTACAGTGTCTTTATCCCGAGATATGAGATAGCAATGTGATATTAATAAAAATAAGGATCTATATAGTCCTCGTTAATTTTTTCGTTTTAACTGTTTCATTAGAAATTTGTTTGTTATAGCTTTTCTATTAATAGTAAGGCAAATGAGCTTATCGCATTATTGTTATTCGATAACATGCCACCACAGATGGGCAGTGGGCACTCGGTTCCAAGATGAAAAAAATAGTAATATCGACTTTTGGAATCAAAAAGATAAAAGGAAGTAAAGGAAGAGGCCAGAGGTGTTTTAAGCCTACAGTAACATCTCTCATTCCGTGAAACTTAAGGCAAAGCGTTGTCTCTCGAGAGTTTTCTGTTAAGTTTTTAAAACTGATACTCAAGACTTCATCTTTTGTGACTCATTGCTGGACAAGGCGGCGGGTATTCCGACGACTTAAGTTATTGGAGGAGGGTTTCATGCAGCAGTGTAAAAGTTAAAAATATTATAGCGTTCTCTCTTCAATTATTTGACGACCCTAACCGCAACACCGAATGGTGTTGCGGTTAGGGTCGTTGTTTAGTACCCATAATACAGGCTTCACGCTTAACTTGGGGCTAGATGGCGCTGTTTGAATGTCAGTGGATATTTATATTTATTTATTTAACTATTGCAGTTCACTGCTTAACGTCGTTCTCCTCCATTTTGCGTTTCGTATTATGGATTACACAAACCTGATATTTTCTATCATTTCAATTTCACTTATTCGTACACTCCTAATCTAAAAGCAATCCTCTTCGATATTCCGCACTCAAGAATTCTTAAGAGAAAACCTTCAAGATCTATTTTATTTAATAAAAAAAAATGCGCCACATTGTTCTGGGCGTAATTCGTCACAATCGGAATTGTGACAATTCCCTCGGGAAGGCTTTGAGAAAAATTGTCGCTAACGAGCTTGTTCCCTCCCCCCACTTTTAATCCAGCCTCTCCCTTACCCCCTCTTTATCCGTAGCACTTTAAAACCCTTTTGCGATTTTCCGCACGGAGGAGTTATCAAGAAAAGTGAAGGCAACATTAATTCATTGTCTACCTTTTTTTAATTGTAAGCTATTAATTTCCAGCGCACATTGCTGTTAAAGGGGTCAGCCAAAATCTTTGATTTTCATTAATTTTTAAAAGTGGTAGAATTCATAATGAGTCGTCTAGGAAGGTACCACCGCAGTACTAGATATCGTCCCGGGAAACATGAGTGTTATACACTTTTGTGTTTCGGGATGAGGGTACTGTAGCTAGTGAAATTACCGGCTATAAGAGACCTAACATCTGTTGTCCCGGCTTCACAATTATAAAAAAAAATATGATATTTATATGTCAATTCACATTCACACAGCACCATCGAGTACTGAACTTTATATATTCTGAAGCTTTTAGCCTGTAATATGGGTGTACTAAACAACGGATAAACATAGTTCAATATTTTTAATTTTTATTTGACGTTGTACTAATAAAGTATACAAGTGAGTATTGTATAAAAAATCCTTTCCATGTTCAGTCAACTGAAAGTTAATAAAGAAGTGATTTGAATATAGCAGAATAAAATGAAGTCAGAATCATTATTAAAATCTAAACATTCGCAATGACAATGGAAATCTACTGTTACACTTTACGTTAAAACTAATGAAGTATAAAAATGAAAATTGTATGAATAAAATTGTACAAACGGCACCGGAATAGGCAAATTTGTTCTGTGAGTAAGCATGTCCTCTTCGAAGTATTCTGCTCATTAGCGATTTTCCATTTGAACGGACAGAGGAAAAGCGCTGGCAACTTTTATTTTAATAAATATCAGGTTGATTTAAGAAACAATTTCTGGACCGTTCGATTGGAAAATGACTGCCGTTTGTTTGATACTGTGGTCCAAATATAGACATTGTTCGTTACGGACACTAGTAACAATGGAACGCCTTCCGTTTATTGTTAAGCCCTGCAAACCCTTCTTCGGAGAGAAAATAGTTTATGGAGAATAAATATAACAGACCTTAGACACTCAAGTAAATTGATTTTATGCAACTTCATCATTTCATTCATTTAGATAAGTTCCATTGTGAGTAATTAAAAGAGCTATATTTTGCTAAGTAATTTGTAACTGGGTTTAATAATGTCTGTAAAGATGTACGAAGTTTAAGTCACAACATATTACGGAACACTCTATCGTCACTGACTTGTATTACAATCTACCAAATAACAAAGGAGTTCTTGACAACACGCATTAAACTAGCACGATGTCATTAACGGTCGGAAACAATAATTAAAACTTGAAAATTAGTTTTTTTTTTACAGTTTTGCTTCGGAGGATGCGTTAAGCTGTCGATCCCCTGCTATCTTATACGAATGATAGTCGTTTACTCACAACAATCCGCACTGCTTTTGTGTGGTGGTTTATTCCCCAAACTCCTCAAGCCATGCTATGTGCTAAACCTGGAGTTTGACGGGTTGATGATGCATTTTTATTTATTTATAGGAAGATACACACCAACTGGCGCACGCTAAAACATATGGACGGGGATTTGGTTGCAATAAAAGTAATTTAATATGTGGCGACCATTTGGTGTTATTGTTGAGACGTCGGCTGCTACACCAAGGGTTTTGGATTCGATACCCGGGCAGTACAAACATTTGTGTGCATGAACATGTCCGTTTACATCGGTCTGGGGGTTTTCTATGTATGTTATGTATTTATTTAAATATAATGTATATTTAAGAATATTATCAGTTTATTAGTACCCGCTATAAAAGCTTCAACCTTAACTTGGTAAATGTCAATTATTTATTTTATCTCTCTCTCTCTTCAACCTATCACAGTCCACATAAGTCAACATAGGTCTCCCCCATTTTGGGCCAGATATCGGCCGGTTATTTATTTTATTTCGCAAGAATTATCAATTACAGTGAACGCCGATGGCCATCCATTCTTTTGTCATTCAAGCACTGAAAAATAAGTGCCTATTATATGTTCGAGTACAATGGATAGTACTCGCAATAGTATTCATATTCATTTTAATTTCCGTATGTCATAACGTGGGCAGACAAGGCTTTCACGGAGGAGATCAACTTTCCCCTCAGTAGGCCGTAATTGTAATCAACCACTTACCCTCCATTAAGAGCTCAGTAATGGTCACGGTCTTTGTACACTCAGTAGAATAATTAACATTCCAAAGATAAATTACTAAAATTATATTATTTAACGTAGGCATTTTATTATCCATCTTACAGTTTAGAATAAGTAGTTGTTTCAAAAGAGAGATCCAATTCCGCTAATTTTCAAATGCACTAATAGGATCGTTATTGTTCTGCTTTATGGTATATTTCAATTAGTAACACCATAAGATAATTCATTCTACTTTACAATTACCTTATTTAATTTTTAAAATTCAAATAATTTTCTAAACGGAATACCAAATTTATACTTGGATTGTAAAGTTTCGTAATAGTGTTGTAATATCAAGTATATTAGTGGAATTGAAGCCCAATTATAAGTAACGCCAGGTGCTTTGTAAGTAAAAGTAATCTGGAGTGTAAATGTTCAAATCCCGCCACGTATTTTGAATTTTCAAAATTATATGTACGTTTATCAGACGTCACTGTCACACATATACTATATACCGTCAGGTGATCTACGTAACGAACACTAGGGTTGGTATTACCCATACAAATATCTGTATTTTCTTAAGATTTTTAGGGTATAAGTGATAGAAACGGTCAGTTCGCTCACCTGATTTGACACCTGACGTAACAGAACAATATTTCAAAAGAAATTTAGGATTGATTGTAAACCACCCTACGACCGTCACATAAGACGATGGATGTTTGGTCTTATGTACCCGGTAATTTCACTAGCAGCACTACAGTGCCCTCATCCCGACACACAAATGTGCATAGTACTCGTAATTCACAAGACTATATCGGGCACCTGCCTTGACGACTCAGTCCTAAGTCTACTAACTATTTACTTGTGATGTATAAAATAGTCCTTAACTAAAAACTCAATGGGAACCAGAAGAATAATTATCATTTATATCATGTATGTCTTCGTTGTTTCAAACATTTTGTTACAATATACAAAATAACAATATACAAAAAAATAAGATCAAGGAAGATAATCCAATATAGGATAGGAAACATGTTTTCTTCAATTTATCGCATTACTAACCCAATCTTATCGATGAGTATAATTTTCAAAAAAATAAACGTTGAGTTATTCTTAGTGTGACTGTACATCAATAGCTCAATCACGGGCAAGTAATAACTTAGTCAATAATGGATCGTAGACAATAAACCCTAGAGGGTTTTTTAAACGGGAGTTCTTTTTCAAAACTTTATTTACTTACATGTCATAAAATCCAAAAAATATATTTGGGATCTTTTTTTACATCTTTACCATAAAATATAATGTCACTTCGACTTTTATACTAAAGAACTAAATACACTATAACGCACTGAACATACAAACGAAATGCATTCAGAACCTATTAATGTTATCTCTGGTCTGGTAAAAAAATGGTTATACAGAAAACACATCCAGGGCAGTATTGCACGTAAAGTGCCTTGTTGTTTATACAGATAGAGATAAAACCCATTTGTATATAGTAACTTCTTTCACCTCTGGGTGGGCGTATTAGTTTCAATCCATTGATGCTATTTAAAGGAGAGCTTTCCGAATAGTTGTTAATTCAGTACTAATAAATTTAATATCTTTGGAATTGCGAAGATACTTTAGTTTTCTCTGTCTGTGTGTTTCATTTTGTATAGACTTTTTGATGCGAAGTGATACGAGAATTTGTTCATTATTATTCTGGGAAACTCCATTTTATCATCGCACCATTCGGAACCGCGGAGTGTTTTATCTACATCATCTGTACCAAGTAGAATTCTCGCTCAGAATTTTGTTTTCAGCGCTCATATTTTTAACTTCTGGAATTGGAGTGAACATGGTATAAGTAGCAATTTTTTGGCTTTGTTTGTAGCTTTAACAATTAACCATCAAAAGGCCAAATTTAATTTGCCACTAAGACCAATAATACAAAAATCACCTAACAGTTCAGTAATTTTTACATGTGTACTGCCTGACGTGAAATAAGGGTAGCAAGTTGGCGGTTATGTTATGCATTTGCAAATGCAATTTGCACTTATAAGAGCTAAGTATTGTTACAGCATACAGCTTATTAAGCTAAAACGCTTATAGCGAAATTTCATTTTAAAGACATTTCATCTGGCTTTTGATATAAACATCTGATAGTGTAATTATGGTTATTTCATGATTTTATGTACTAAGATTTTTAAAATAATAAATAATGCATCACGTCCAAGTAGGTAGTATAGTTTTTTCCTCCACAGCACAACTTGCCAAGTTTCCTTTCTGTGGCCTTCTAAATGATCATATAACTTAACACTGGTTTTGAGTTATGCTATCAGAGAGACCAAATCGTCTTGAATATAGGTTTTTAGTGTCTCTCGCTTCGCTCAGCCAAACGCAAGATACAAAAAACCTCTGTCTTAGAAGTCTCTAACTTGTATACTGATGATGTCTCTCTTAATGCCAGCAGCTCGGCTAAGTTGCAAGAATATCTTGATAATTTAGACAAGTTCTGTCAAGAAATCGGTTTGGTAATCTGTGCGTCAAAAACTGCAGTTATCAAAGCCCGCCGTAAACCTATAGAGTAAGTACTCAATTTCAGATACCTCATGAGCCTGCTGTGTACCTACAACCATCTTGAGCAGCTATTTTCGCCATTTGTGTCGATATCTCAGAAGATATCGTTAAAAATAGGTGCCTTTACTTTTGCATGCCTCAGAGACATAGTGTCCGTATAAAGGTGATACTAAACGCCTTTCACATGAAAGGCGTTTAGTAACCTTTCACATGAAGTGTTTCCGATCTACACTCTGGGTGAGATGGCAAGATTGTGTACCTAACTCAGAAGAGTTGGGTCGAACTAGGAGGACCGGAATGGAAATCTTACTTATAAGGGACCAGCTACGTTGGCATGGACATCTTGTGCGTATGGAGCTGTTTAAACTGCAGGAATTGCCTTACAGTCAGAACAATACTTGCGTTACAAGAATGTTCCTAAACGCCACCTATGGGCCTGAGATTCGTCCTTGCATAATGAGGATGTTTCTTAAACGCCACCTAGCGATGGGCCTGTGATTGGTCAAGTGATTCGCAAGTGAAGCTTGCAAAACGGAGACTAGATTGGCGAAATGTGGTCAAAGCCGGCATCGACTTATATGAGTGGACGTGTCTTGAAATTCCTGATACTACACCCAACTCCATAAAACTCTACCCTAGCTAATTATGCTTAAAATTCCAGTGACTAACTTTACTGTGCAATTTTTGCAGTTTGGTTTTGCTAGTCATATCCGAGTTCACATTTGAAATTCAGACTCATAGTATACCGGGATACATGATCATCATCAACTAGTATACATTTTACATTTAGTCATTTTAAATTACCAAGTAAATCAAAAATTAACTTTACAAAGAATAAAAAACAAAAAAACAAATTCAACAAAATGAGCAACTAGGGCCCATAGTTGTCTTCGAGAATACATTAAATCTACATGCAAACTTCAATCTTATTACACGTCAATAAACGTTAACGACTGCCAAACCAATCTACTTAGAAATACCGTTGCTTGTGATGTTCTGGTTCCATTTGTGGAGTCAGGAACAAATCATCTAATTAGACATTACGTCTGTAACGTTTCTGAAAATCCTTTGTATTGCACAATTTTATGCGTTCTTTGTCTTGACGGCATTTTTAATACACCATTGCAGGGTGGAGTTTGGACTCTATCTGGGTTCATTTAAAGCTCATTTTGGTGGTTTAGAATTGTAAATATTTAGCCCGTGACAATCGGCGCGGAGCGCAGTGAGAAGACCGTCGCTAACGAGGCGCCCTCCCCTCATTTTCATTTTATCGTCCGTCTCACCCCTTAGCTACTACTTACAGTATTTCTTTTACAAACCCATCACGAGGTTTTGCATTTTAATGCGGAATTGGTACGAATGTTGCTTTGGTGAAAATTTGTCAGACGCAACAGCGTCTAAAGCTGTAAATAATTTGTTTTTAAGCTGAATCTACGTTTTTTTTTTTCATGGTTTTTACTTATTTCTTGGCCTACATTTCAAATTAAGTCAGTTTATTCAAAGTTGAACAAAAATTATGTGCATATTTTTTATTTGATTTTATTACAAAATATGGTTACAGTAACCTATTCAAGAGCCTCCAAGTCTACAGACAAGTGTTATTTTATGAATTACATTTTAGAATGTAAACTTTGCTACATATTTAGGTACCTGATACAGTAATTAGGTAAGTAGCATGTATTTGAATAACAAAACATATCAATTAAGTTTTAATGTATTTCGTAAATTGACATAAATTTTGTTATAAAGGTTTAGTTGGTTAGTTATGATGAAGACACATTTGATGAAGGCATAAAAAATATCTAATTATATTTGCTTTAAAATATAGATTGAGGTAGCTATTATTTAGAATTTGTTTTCCAGATTTAGATAATTAAGTATAAAAATAAATAAAACAAAAAAATAATGAAAACATGTATATAGGGGAAGTACTACATACAAAGAAACGACGTGAAGAGATGAATGTAACATGTCATTTCGTTCGACATCATAACGGACGCGTTTCGCGCGCGTTCAGGAAATTATTCAAATATACGCGGCAAAAACACCTCGGGGAGTTTTAACAATGTCATTCTTTATCGGTGAACATGGGATGATCGGAGATATCGATTTATAAAATATGGGTGAAAAAATAATATGGAGCGCTAGTGCTGACGTGTCGAGCAGAATCGGAAGCCCGTATTTGCCTTAACGAAATGGGGATTTAGCCAACTCGGTGGAGCTGCAATGTTGGCACTGTTGAGTTCTGCACGCTTGATGCTTTTGCAGGGCATAACTTTGTTTTCCGTTCGAAACAGATGACCACAAATATAGCCATCAAGATGTATTCTGAGAAGGTTTCTCAAAGTGCAAACATAATGATCCTGGTCAATCCTGGTCAGTTGAGATGGAAATAAGAAAAAACATTTCGAGAATTAAATATTCTTAAATAAATGACTAAATTCACAGATTATTTTCTGAAGTTGTTGATTATGTTTACATTGCCTTAAATGCAAGTTAAGGTTATGCTAAATGTTAAGCTATGCATATTTAAACTAAACTATGAAAGCCCGTCATGGGCTTCGACAAATAGGCATAGCTTAACTAAAGCTCCTCAAAAATATTGTCTACTTAACTTTTATATAATCCTTATATTATACAAAATTTAGGCGTGAATGAGTGTAAACAAAAAATAACATTCAACATAAAGCGTATATGATGCTCAGAAGCTGTAGCAAGGTCATATTGAAAAACCTTTACTAGTACTAAGAACTGTTCTAAATAAGAATGAGAAAATAATATGTATATGGATTAACGGACGACTTAATTCGTTTGTATACATATACCTATAGTGAATACAGCTCGAGAAATTGATAAAAGTAAAAACAAATGTATTTGTAAGCTGTAATGGCAAAATTGAGGTAGCTCGGGAATCGTTATATTTTTATTACTTCTTTTTATGTAAAAATATAATTTTAACTAAACCGATCAACATTGTGACAGTAACAAATAAAGTAGGTATCTTTGGCGTTAACGTATTTATTGTAAGTTTAGTAGGCATTGAACAATGTAGGAGCCTTGTTCAAATAACTTACGAGTACGATTAAATTTTACCGAATCGTACGGTGTAAAGCCAAAATAATTTTATCCAATGAATTCACAGTGGTAAGATAAAAATATAAAGCATCACCAGTAGATTAAGTAATATTGGGATGACTTTCATAGTTATATTTGCGCATTGAATAATGATTAGTAAGATTTCCGTCATCGTTATAAAAAATGTAAAAGCGAATCCGAAGAAGCAATATTATCTTTATATTATTTGTTACAATATATGATCATTTTTTTGGCAAATGATATATAAATATTGTAAAGCCATTATAAAAGAAGCTTGTAGCTTACAAATAATATCACATCAATTCATTAGCTTCGATGAATATTACTGAAAACTTATGTAACCCATTTCTTAATGCATCGACAGTTTTATAATGGATGAGCTTAAACTAATTTCATTACAGTTTCTTTGGCTGTTTGTGTATTTGTTTGTACTTCATCTTAATTAATGGACAACTATCAGGTAAAATTTGTCAAAAAAAACAGAATGGTTATTGTATTTGTGTGTCATGAAAATAACAACCACAGCGGAGACATTATTAATTAATTATTTGGAGCGTGTTCGAACTCATCACTTTGGTTTGCGGTGAGGGAGTAAAGGTTCGAGAATTTTATAGATATAATTTGTTGAAACTTTTGATTTAACTGAACAAAGTATTTTCATCGGTGCTTATAATTGTTGTAATGGTGTAGGTAGTCATGCATCATCTTCGTCATCTGTACACTTGCATGAATAGAATTAAACTTTTCGGTGTCAAACATTCAGAATTTTGCGCTACAAAGACTTTTTTTATTGCATTTACCACTGTATGCAAAAAAATATAAAACATTTGGTAAAGTGTTACTAATAAGACACATTTCTATTTAGATTTAATTAAGATCCCACCAAAAACATTCTGTAAAAAATCTAGCCAAGTCTCGATGGAGCTGCTTGATTATCTCTAAAAAGTAATGAAATCAAGACAAAGACGTGCCAAGTATAAGGTTCCTTACTGCGATTACTTTATTATTATGGTTAATGTTGTGGGACTTGGCCGTTGAAGAGTATACAAGGATACAAAACCAGGAGCTCCATAACACCATTGCACTATTCTGTCGCCAGAACCGCTACCCATTGACGATACAAATTTGCCACTTGGAAAACGGTGATTCAATAACCCGTCGATTGTAGGCTTGATAAAGCCACTAACGTATAAAGAATGTTCAACGGCCAAGTCACACAACATTAACCATAATAATAAAGTAATCGCAGTAAGGAACCTTAGACTTGGCACGTCTTTGTCTTGATTTCATTACTTTTTAGAGATAATCAAGCAGCGCCATCGAGACTTGGCTAGATTTTTTACAGAATGTTTTTGGTGGGATTTCACTTCTTTTTGTAGAAACTTGAAATGAATATTGGACGACCCATTGGGTGTAATGGTTGAGACGTCAGCTAATACACCAAGGGTTCCGGGTTCGATCCCCGGGCAGTGTCTACAAATATTTGTGTGCATGAACATGTCTGTTTGTATTGGTCTAGCAGGCTCGACTTTGCGGGGGCACTGCCGTGCCCCCCGATTTTTGACATTGGGTGTAGCGGCCCACCATGTCGAACATATATTGTTTAAAGGCAAGGTATGTCGATCTCTTATAGTTTAGCTGGGCTCTTTTGTTATCTAAGCAGGGTCACCAGGTGCTCCAGATCTTCGATTATCCAAGTTATTATAGTTTTCCCTTTATGTAACCATTAAACCCTGACTGTACCAAATTTCAGCTCTGTGAGTTAATGGGAAGTACTAGTTCTATTTTGATGATTTTGTTATCTAAGCAGGGTCACCAGGTACTCCAGATCTTCGATTTTCGAAGTTTTCATAGTTTTCCCTTTATGTAGCCAATAAACCCTAACTCTGTACCGAATTTCAGCTTTCTGAGTTAATGGGAAGTAATAGTTCTATTTTGATGATCATGAGTGAGTGAGTGAGTGTCTGTCGAAAATGCGAAACTTTGCTTTCGCTTAACGTCGGAATTAAATGACCTACAGACTTGAAATTTTGGATCTAAAGTAAGTTATTATATCTTACTAGATGACGAAAATTTCAGCGCTCTGGTATTATCCGAAGGTTCTCAAATCGGGCCTGAAAATGCGGCGAAATGGATCCTGTAAAGGATGGTACGGCAGTGTTTGCTTCGCGCTCGATTCGGCGGGGGCACTGCCGTGCCCCCAGATATACTGAGCTTTCACTGAATCTCCCTTAGCCTTAAGAAAAGGCAACGCAGTCGCGATTCCCTTGAAAATCATTTTTACCTTTACATCGAAGAAAATCGAAATTTTATAAAAAGCAAAGCTCTATAATGTTTGCAGTCTCAGGAAAAGTTTGACGAAAATTAGTCATTTCTAACTGATTCTTATAAGTCAGATGGCAAGAACAAATTATTTAAATATCAACATACAAAAATTTTATACTGACAACCCATCCTTTTAATTAATTATTTTTACTTTTATTGTAATAATTATTTTCTAAACAATATTGTTTAATTGTAATGCGAAGACAGTATAAGTGGTGAATATGGATATGCAGGTGGGCAGCAAAGTCATATCTACGTTGATAGAACCAAATGCGCGTGCGCATATTGGACGGGTTGACATCATGCGGAGTAAGTCACGGGTAGCTTTGTAGGATTCAGTGTCTGAAAAAAAAAACGCTTATTTTGAATACTAATTTTCGGTAAACAAAGTACGACGAATTATTTCAATCAAGCACGGTTCGTTTACAGATATTGTGGTCTACGCACTTACTAAAAAACTCATTAAAATTACCGCTATCTAAATATTATTAGAAGAACGGTACGACCAGTTTCCTTACCTGTTGGTGAGTAATATGTGTCAACAGCCCGTCATCCAAGACGACAAATATTAGGTCTCTAATACTAAGTAGTTTTATGTGTTGTCTTCTAAAGTAAAGAAGTGCTTCACTCCTTCTTTATTAACAATAACTGGCAATGTGGAAATACTTGCTATATGAAACAGTTCCGAACTTAACTCACGTATTATATATTTAAATAAATAGTATTGAATACTATGTACTTACGAGTAAGTGACAATATCAGTAGTTTGCACAACCGCCGTCGCAGCAGTTCCGCGTTATTTTCCATGGACTGTGCAGCCTTCGACAGCATATAAAGTATGGTCAGTAGCAGAATTAATGTGCCCAAGTAAGTACAAATCTCCCATAATGTCAATTTACCCTTAAACAATGAATTGTCATTTAAACAAACTTGAATATTATCATTTAAACAAACATGAATATCTTCTGAGTAGTCTTGTAAATAATTAATTAGATGAATTGATTTTAGTGACGTCTCTTAAATACTAACCACGTTTATGCTTGTATAAATATTGTTACCTTACCAAAACGCTTTGTGAAGCCATAGTATACAGAAAAATAATGTAGTAGAACATTGACGTGGCCAGCATTATTGTCATCTGCAAATAAACTGTTTATTAATAGGTATAAGAAATGAAATGACTTACCATTACAACGAAAAATATTAATACATTAACTTTAAAAGTAGGATATTAAGAAACAAACCTGTACTCCAAAGATGGAATTAAATAGCTTTGCACTTTCCCGTATATGCTTATAAATTATGAACCACTTATCTACTTCTGCAAGTAACTGCCCGTTATCATTAATTGCCGACACATTCTTATTACCAATACAACGTGTAACCGACTTCAATTGCTCTGACATCACATATAGCACGCAATATAATTTAAGATACTCAAAAATATATCGAAAGTCACACATGAGCAAATTCATTTGAAACACAATCACCCAAAACCATTGCAACTCTTGCAAAGACACTGTTGACAATTGAGTATACGTAAATAGTAATACTTTAGCAATACTAAGCATGAAAACCAAAGCAATACACACTGAATGTTTCGCTCGTAGTCTACTGGTGTATTTTTGATCAGTTGAAAAAAATCTGCAGTCAGAGTTCAAATAAGCAATAAAACCTTTGTATTTTTTTGTCAAATAGCATGACAAAATTATTACAATAATCGAGTTGAATGTGGTCAGGTAAAAGTATATCACATCGTTTTTGCACTGATGGTGGTTTTGATAATAAATAGAGCGTAATACAGTATGAATGATAGTCAATAAAACCTCTATTATTCTAATCAATATAAGAACCTGCGATATTCGACCGTACATGCAGAAATTTCTGTAAATGCATAATGCATTCTCTATGTGTTGAGTAAATTTGATGAGGCGTATCACCATTATGATCAGTGAACACTAAGTGCTGAAGTTTAATTAAAAAGGAACGTTGACTAGTCCGATACACTGTCCATTTGTGAGTGGATTGAAATTTCAAACCACTATTTCGGATAGCTTTTCATGTGACAGGTAAACTCACCTCTTAATTAATTTCGGGAAGGCTTTGAAGTCTTATGAAATCGAACCCTTAGTTAAATTAGTGTGAATATAATTAATATTGATTAAATTTAGTTATGTTGCAATAAATTCCGTACTTATTTCGCATTTTGGAATAAAACCACAATTGAAACATTATTAATTATTTTAACAGAACTGAATGCCGAGCTCATCAAGTTCGTCGATGTGGTGTAATTCACAAGCGATAATTAAATAAAGCGAAATTTGAAATCATAATTTATTAATCTTAAAAAAGGTGCCTTTTATATTTGACTAGTTAAAATGGTGAATATCAGATGGACGTCAACTGCCAGCTTAAAATGGCCACTGAAAATTCACAAAAAAAATGTTGAACAGATTCAACAGTGGCCATTTTAAGCTGTAATGAAAAATCATTACAGTTTAAAATGGCCACTGTTCAATTTCATAAGACTTAAAAGCCTTCCCGAAATTAATAAAGAGGTGAGTTTACCTGTCACATGAAAAACTGTGCAAAATTGTGGTTTGAAATTTCAATCTACTCACAACTGGACAGTGTATCGGACTAGTCAAGGTTCTATTTTAATTAACTACAGCACTTAGTGTTCAGTAAAACTGATGATATATTTGACTGCTTTCACCCAAACAATACACAAATTTCCTTAGGTCTTAATAGTTTCTATTCTTCAATAGCTTTTATATTAATTACAATGTTCTATCGAATTAATGTGAATTTCATTTTACCAATAATGGTAATTAACTGATGACCTACCTACCTCAACTATTCATCAACTGTAATTTTGTTTTGATTGCGATCTGGCACGCAAGGTTCAACCAAATTAACATTACAATACACAACAACAAAAAAATTATAACCAAATTACAGCAAAAGTAAGATAAACTTTGAGAGTTTCATTTTTAGTCCGCGTTTCAACTCTGTTATGTAGATTACAAAAAACAAAATGGCTACGCTAACATCTGTGGCTTGCGTTGTTGGCGCGCTGACGATGTGCTGTCGCGGCTGTTTGCACAGCACTGCAGCGCAGGCTGTCGTGCGGTAATGGATATTGAAGTATCTTACCGCGCTACTTTTTTGTTTTACTACAAATGCTGTGGTTTTGCTATTTATATTAATTCTTATGTACAAAGCTTGTGCGCGATTTTTAAAATCTTGTGTATAAAGTAGAAAGATACGTTATTTATAGTTACTCTTAAAACATTATATATTAAGGCGACGAGCATATAATCAAATTGATTTAAAAATACAATCAATACATATTATAGACAAGACTGTATCTGTAAAAATGGGTAAAACGGGTGATTATATTTTAGAAGTTCTCGATGCGATTTAATCCAGGATCATTCACTACTGTCATTAAGTCGTCAATTTAATTCCTCAAAGGTTTATCATAAAATTAAAGCAAATTATTCAATTTCAATTAAGATTTTTAAAATACAGTCCAATGTATGTCAAAAATCAAAATCAATTTTTTAAATTGTTTTTATAAAATTAAGGAAAATATTAACACAAAGTATGTGTAATACTGTTATAAGACGGAGTTTTCTAATACAAGTAAACTTTTTCATTAAAAGGAAGCTTCGGCCATAATTTGCTGTATGATAGTGTTGTACAGAATAAATAATTTATATTGAATTAAGATGCATTAATCTGAAAAATTATTACTCGTACATTCTCCGTTTATACTTCAATACAATTTTCTCGTAATCGTTGCAAGAATGCTTTGATTTTCGAATACAGTATCGGCCAATCTTCTATCGCTAAATGGTAAACCGTAGTTGCAACGGAATTAGGTCAGTTCTTCCGGACGTGAGAGCACCGAATGCCCTACGTAAGAGCTCTTTGCGTGCCATCAGACGGATTAGGCTGGCTTTGTGTCGATCCTCCATAATTACTCTTATTCGGTTACGTATTTAGGCTGTTCTTTTGTTTCATGGAAAATTTGGCTGTTGTGTCTGTGTGTTTACGTTTACGTGATCATCAATAAAGGATCATTATTACGTTTATTGATAAAGCACTAAGTGTAGTTTGTCACTTATTTTTTACAAGCAATATTGAAAATACTAATGCTAAAAAAGTTGTCGACCCAAAAGGAATCGTTTGGGCATCATTAGCTTCAGCTCATCATGTGGGAACCACAGAGGGGCACGAGCCTACCCATATAGGGCCTTAGTCGTCCACGCGGGCCCAGTGCAGATTGGCCGCCTGCTCGCACAACCTTTAAATTTCTTTGTGGGCGTGCGCAGGTTCCTCATTTTGTTTTTCTTCACCGTAAGAGCGTCGGATAAACGTAATAAATGGAATGTAGCGGAATTGGCACCTGCTTCCTCTAAATTGGAAGGCAACTATTCACACTGTGACTTAATAAAGGAATTTCATTTACTACTGAAACTATCTACACTGTTGATTCCTGGCATTTTTCAAACACACATCTGTCTCTTTTCAGTAATCTTGAATAGGACCAAATATCAATTACTTACTTTAGACGGAAAGATGTTAAACATTTTCTTTCGGATGAACGTTTCCCGATAGCTGGTAATGATACCGAACAAGTGGCACAGATGGCTCTTGGATGTAAAATGTTCATTCACTTTGCTTTACTCTTTTGCGACGTTGATAATCCATAGTATAACTTTAAAGACAAAAGAAATAGGTATTAATCTTATACACTTCCGTATAAGATAGGTATTAAAGTGTTATTGGGGTTCGAAGGTGTTAAATAGCTTTATACATATATTATTTTATATTACAAAGTAAACCCTAACCTTATCAGTTTTTTTTTAATATTGCAAAGTGAACAGGACAGTCAAGATGCTTATATAATGGTAAGTGATACGCCTGACCATGACAAAGTGGTATCGATAACAGTTAATTCATAACGTACCTACTCTCTTTATGACCGTTCAACAATGAAACGTTGAAATGCCTACTAGATCCGATTACCATCGAATCCGATTGATCGCTAATCGCTACTAACTGTAATTAACAGTAAACGAATCGGGTCAGGCACTCCGACTGGGCGAAACTCGCGCTACATCAAACATATTAGTCCTTGCTTTGTCCGCATCTCAATACTATTTCTCCGACAATGCGGTGAATATATTTATATGTAAATATCTACAAGTGCATCTTAGTTCAAATAGTTAATACAATCTTAGCTCACACAGCTCTGGTCCATAAACAATATCATTAAAAATCTACAACAACTTACAAATTATTTGAAAATTCCAATCAAAATTTTTTTTCTCGGTAACAAAATAAATGAATATTTAAATGGTAAAGAAAAAAAAGCCTTTTTAATGCATGATAAATAGCACAATATTATATTTGTTGGTAACTATTGACTGAGGTGGCATTAAATATGTTGACCGTTAGTTATCTTACCAATTTTTCTGCTTTTTTATATCATCAGCTCATTAAACGTCCGCACCGAGGGGCACGAGCCTACCCGTATAGGGTGAACAGGCCTTAGTCGTACACGCGGGCCCAGTGCGTGTTGGACGACTTCACGTATAACCTTTGAATCTCTTCGCAGGCGTGCGCAGGTTTCCTCACGATGTTTTCCTTCACCGTAAGAGCGTAGTATAACGTACATATGTTTTTCGAAAATTGAAAACACATTGGTAAGTTGCGGGATTTGAACCTCGGCCCTCCCGGTAGGAGGGCGATAGTCCACACCATTGAGCCACCGACGCTCTTGCTTTTTTGATAGGTTTGGAGAAAATTATGTTTTACTTTAATATTTGCAATATTAAATTAAAACATATAATTTCCATTATCCATATTAACATTATAATTTCCTTGTCCGTCCGTGCATTTTTAAGAAATTTGTAGAAATATACTGGCTTTACCAAGACATCAAACTCAAAATATTATTTCAATAAATATTTTACTTTACTTTTAAATTGTCACATCACAATATAATATTTGCCAATTACAAATACAATTATAATTTTAAATCAGCTACTTTTTCCTTTGTATAACAATCTACATGAGTTGACTTAGAATAAGCCAGCTAGTTACCAACAAAATGTGGTCGGTCAAAGCATCAACTTTACGGATTGACGCAACGGATTGATCAAGTTAATTCTATTTAGAATCGTACACTAGTTATAACAATCCATTACATTCTCACTCTTACACCTTACAGTTACGATTTATTTTCCTGTGATTATAATGCGTACAAGTATGAAACAGCCATTAGTGAGCATTGTTGGGCAAGCCATAGCCCGAATAGGAGCCGTTATTGCTAATTAATAAGTCCCCGCTTACCATCACATAATAAATAAGCAACGAATAGGTATTAACAAATGTATTAAAGTAAAAAAAACTTAATATTAACTTTAGACCCATTTTGGTCGTGTTGACTGGTGACAATAAGAATCTGGCATTAGTCAGCATGTGGGCACGTGCCGTGTATGGTTAAAGAGACACCAAGGGTTCGAGTTCTATCCCCAGGTAGTACAAACATTTGAGTGAGTGAGAGTTTGAACATGTTTGTATTGGTTTGGGTGTTTTATGTGTACTAATTATATTATGTATTTATGAGTATTCAATAAAAATAAAATCAAAAATATCCACTGACATCATCACACAGCACCGTCTAGCCCCAAGTTAAGCGTGAAGCCTGTATTAAGGGTACTAAACAACGGATAAAAATACTTATATACATTTTTTTTTACATATTATACATAGAAAACACCCAGACCATTACAAACAGACATGTTCATGCACACAAATGTTTGTACAGCCCGGGGATCGATGGAACCCTTGGTGTTGCAGTCGACCTCTCAACGCTACACCAAATGGGTCGTCAAGTATTAAATAAGGATAAAAGTAAGTACGACTATCCGTAGTTTTTACCTAGAATACAAATAACTGCTTTTATTGGCACTAAAAGGCGCTGTATATATATCTGTGGATGTTTTTTTTATATTACAAGGAAGTTACTGATTGAAATTACGACTAGATCTCACTATGAATGTATTGTACTCGTACGATGTAAATACGATGCAGACATCAAAACACAAACGCATGGACACACGGGCGACTCGCAGCAATTTAATCTCACGCCAAACGACGCTATCTGTATGCCATCTGATGTGAATGGCGAGCGCAAACAAGGCCCGAGATATCTAGTGAGGTGTCGCTCACGCACATGAACTGAGCATATCATAACATGGACGCTTCGAGTTATGAAGATACCATGGACAGTACATCTAGGCCAAAAAATGTGTCTGATTAGAATAAATACTTATAACTACATTCCTGTGAGATGATATAGGCTCGCGATGTTGCCCGCAGCATTATATTTTCCAGCAGTAAACGTTGTCTATGTGTTAATCCAGGGTGTCAGCCAACTCCATACCAAATTTTATAAAACCGCTTCAGCATTAAGACATGAAAATGTTAAAAATATTGACTATCGTTTGCCTATATATTGCATGTAATAATTTCGTATTGAGAAACCCACAACTATTTTTCTTTTTATAAAATAAAGGTTTCTCACTTTTATTCCTATTAATTTAAGAAGTTTCCTTTTACCAGTAAATAAGAAATAAAAAAAAATCAAGCTTAGACGTGAACTCATTATGTGTTCATAGTGAGTTCATCACGAAAGCATAAAATTACAAACCTATGGTAAGAACACCGTAGCGGTCGTAGCTTGTGCCGTCGAGCGTATCTCCTACAAGCATGCTACGGGTATACTACATATTCGCTACGAGTATTCGTAGCCACTGCGTTTGCGATAGTTAACTGACTGACGTCCAGTGTTGCCGAACTATCAATAGTTGGACTATCGATAGTTGTCCTCGAAAATCATTTTGATTATGGATATATCTATCGATACTATCCATAGCTTAATTAAGCGCAATAGTGTTGATACACTGCAATACTATCGATCGTGGGATAAAAGGTTAACTATCGATAGTCGGTGTAATCAACAAAACCAATACTAACGATAGTATCGATACTATTGTGCTGAACTACACTAAAATTTTATCGATCGGCCTATCGATAGTATAGACAGGCCGATCGATAAAATTGCTTTTGTCCAACTATCAATAGTCGACTATCGAGCGGCAACACTGCTGACGTCAAATGAGTTACTTCTTTCGATCAGTCGAGACGTGTTGCTCCCATATATTTTTTATGCCATTATAATACTTATAATAATAATAATAGTTCTCTTGTGGATAACTGCCTATATTCGTGCTTAATCTTTCTGCTATTATCACACTTGCTTATGGAAGGATTGATTTTATAAATTCAATGTTAATGTACCGTATTTCTTATTGTTATTGATTGTAACTGCTCTATAGCTCACTCGAGAGCGTGGGTGGCTTATTAGTGTACAATTTGTCGGTGGATCTAAGTTTGATCGTTTGAACGTAAATTGGAACGGTGCCTGTAAAATAACTAAACAACTCTGCATTGACCGTCAATAGGAGCCGTTACTGTCATGAGTGCTCACCAATGTTGCTCATATCGGCTTCCGTTTTATACATTACCGATCCTAGAAATAAATATCTAAACTGCCAGGATTCCAAACAGCAGAATATCAATTGTGTCCATTGGATATACATAGTTGCTTGCGGCGCTATAAGGTGTTAAAGTTAAACGTTTATTAGAAACTAGTCACTGCAAAAAATTGATGAATGTAAGGTTTCAGGCTTGTAAATCATCCTTATAAATGCAGTAGCATAATATAAGCACACCTGACAGAAGTTTTTCTATCAAAAACACAAAATTTTAAAGCATGTTGAAGGTACTATCACAGTTTTCAAGAGTAGCCACTTTGAGAAGTATGTGCCATATGAACTTAAGAATACATCACACCTACATATTACTCTGAAAACTAGAAAGAAAGAAAGAATAAATTTACTTCCGCGTTATGCTAAAGTAACGAGAAACAAATTATTTTTAAACCAGAATAATGAAAATTGGACGGCATATCCATTCGATTTTACAGATGAAGGTTAAGAGTGTTACACATAGTCATGTGAAAGAGCTCTCGGGGCAACCGGCGGACCTTTTAATGGTAACTGGTCTCGCGTGTTTGAATGAAAAATAACGTCGGCACAGTTTGAGGATGTAACATCTGGCCCTCTATATGAAAGTGTGGGCTGTTTGTTTAATAGATAATAGCTTGGCATGGGGAGACCGAAATTGCCGTCGGAGTCATTGCGTCATATGATATCTAAGTATGATTTATACAAAAATATCATATATTTAATATAAGAGCGTCAATGGCTCATTGCTTTGGACTATTGCCATCCAATCTGGAGGGTGCAGGTTCAAATCCCGAAACGCACCAATGTCTTTTCATATTTTCTAAATTATATGAACGTTTATCCGACGCTCTTACAGTGAAGGAAAACATCGTGAGGAAACCTGCGCACACCTACAAAGACCTTCAAGGGTTGTGCGTGAAGTTGGTCAATCTGCACTGAGCCCGCGTGGACGACTAAGGCCTAATCACCCTTTACGGGTAAGCACGCGACATTTATGACCTGACGACGTAGATCATATTATATTTCAATGAATAACTACATCTGTAGGCTCTATGCTCAGATTGCTAGACATTGATAAATAATAAAATAAAATAAATAAATATCCACTAACATTCCCACAGCGCTAACTAGCCAACAAGTTAAGCGTGAAGCTGAAGTATTATGGGTAGTAAAAAATAGAATATGGCTCTTTATAAATATATATATATCTGTCTGTCTGTTTGTTCCTGGTAATCTCTGGAACCGCTGGACCAATTTTACCTAAACTTTCACTTGCTCATAACTTATGAATTAAGGAGAAACTTATGCTACTTTTGTCCCCACAAGAACGACGTAGAGGACATAACTCACTAGTTGACACTTTAAATTCATAGCTTTATTCTAAGCCCACATCAATATGGAGCTTTAAATTACACGCTTACCGCTATATTAAAATTGAACATTAAACACGTCCAGTACCGTGAATGTACCTACTAACTCGCTTGTAATGTGTCCCGGGCAGTTAACGCGACTACCAACGCCATAACGACCGTAGTATAATTAACAGAGTGCGATACGAATGTAACATTTAATTCATAACATTACTGCAGCTCGCAGTTATATCAATAGTACATGGTATTTGGATACAATGTTATTCTTTATTTGATGAAACACCTAGTTACTTAAACTAGCTTTTTCCCCGCGGGTTACCCGGGTTTAATATATTATTATTCTCCACAAGTAAAACATAACCTTTAAGTGTACAGCACACGCTATCATTGCTTTAATTTTGCTTAAAAAAAAGTATTTTCTTAATTAAAAGTGCCTTTGTTTTTTCCTTATTGATCAGCTACCTACCAAGAAAGTCCCATCCAGATCCATCCAGCCGTTTCAGAGATTATTTGGAACAACAGACAGACATTTTTTTATTAATAAATATAATACAGAAGTTAATTAAAAAAGACTTATTAATCTCAATAAATATATTCTAACCGGATAAGCTGGAAAATATCATTTTATTCAGCCATTGCGTCTAAAACTATAACTGATTCGAACGCATTGTTTTTAAAGCAATATACAGAACACAATTGCAGGTAATGTTTTTAATATTTCGGCGGCGGAACCAGTCCAGTAAAAGCGCCACGACTGCCTGAAGGAAGGGCAAGTCTGCCCCATAACGCGTTACCGCACGGACAGTACAATTAACATGTTTTATTGTTACTAGAATGTTTAAACGTTGTTACTTAAATAACTTACTCAAATATTAAACCATGTGCACTAAGCACATGGGTTTAAATGATAATCATTAACGATTTTTTTATTTTGAGTTTTAATTTCAATTTTTCAACAAGTTTTTTAATACTCAGAACCAGCGATAACTTTAAGCGGCGGGGCATCTTTTGTGTAGTAAAAATATAGAAGAAAATAACCTCGCAATTAGGATGATATTGATAACATGATTGACGTCCAAGTGGTGAATGGTCGGACGTCGCTGCTACACCAAGGGTTCCGGGTTCGATCCCTGGGCAGTACAAACACTTGCATGAACATTTCTGTTTGTATTGGTCCGGGTGTTTACTATGTATAATATGTATGTATTTATAAAAAAATAGCTAAGTATGTTTATTCGTTATTTAGTACCTATACTACAGGCTACACGCTCAACTTGGGGCTAGATGGCGTTGTGTGAATGTCAGTGGATATTTATTTATTAAAACAGAAAGTAGTTACTTTTTTGGATTATTTATTTGCACTGGTTGGGGACGGTAGTAAGGTTTAAATAGACTTTTGTGTTGTTAATAAACTCACTTGAGTTCACTCAAAGTATAATTTACTACCTTTGCTCTTGTTATACGCGTAATGTCATTTAACATAAATTAAAACAATCGTTCCGAGGCCTTTACCTCCCAAGTATAATAAATGTTATTATGCCATTTTACTAACGGCATTCGTTTCATGTCTGGCGCAAAATAGGGGAGACCTATGTCCAGCAGTGGACTGCAATAGGTTGAAGAGAGAGAGAGAGAGATTCGTACCTACCGGAGGATGTCTCTCCCATGTATCAAAGTTGTGTAGTCGTTTTACTATAAATTAAAGCATTAACATGTATGTATTTTTAAGTCATAGTTGAAAGGTGCAATTCGCCCACCTGGTGGTAAGTGATACACCTGACCATGTCAGATGCATTGCTGAAGAAAATCAGTAACAGTAGGTAGTCATTAGTTTTCGTCAACTGCTCTGCTCCCGACACTCGAGATAACAGATGACTCTCTTATACCCGGTAATTCTAGAACTTTATCATCATATCAGCCACATATGCACACTGCTAAACAAAGGCCTCCCTCAATAACTTCCACGCCAACCGGTCGGAAGCTATCTGCATCCAGCGCAACCTTCCTTATGTCATCTGACCATCTTGTGGGCGGCCGTCCTACGCTTTACTACTTATTTATAGATATCTCATTAATGAAGCATACACCGGGGCTTACTTTACGACATAAATCTACACTTTTACGACGTTGTATATGAAACAAGGATGTGGTAGCGGCCACAATAACTCGGCCGCAATTTGTCGCAAATCGCATCGGCTCGTGACTTACGTTAAATCATGCCTCCGATATTTTATAGGTTTTAATTTTGGCGTTTTACGTCGTGATAACATCTGTCGCGTAATGGCTCTGCCACCCGCTATTTTACGATG